>BMAO01037273.1:121156-146232 GCA_019973975.1 Trichonephila clavata
GCCTATATGTACAAGGTATTTTTGAAAATAGTGGTGAATCATTGTACTGTTATGTTAAAATATATTTTTTATCTTTCTTTGAATATGTGTATTTGTAATTTTTTTTAAAAAAAACCATAAACAACAGTTTTGAAAGAAAGTAGCGGAGAAGTGTAAATTTGTTGATGGCAAAAACATAACTTCATAACCTTCAAGCAAACTTTTTGATTTACCTATTCCGCTTAATGCATTGCTTCTTAAACTTTCAGTACGGGACCCAATTTTCTATCGTAATTTTTATCGACCCCCTCCTCATACAATAAAATGTATTGAATGCAGTAATAATGCACTTTGACGCTAAAGCTACAATACGATTCTAATTATAAACTTTACAAATTAACAAGATACGTGTTAAATTACGCATATGTTATTTTAAAGTATATATATATTTTAGTAAATTAATTTTAAGTGAAGGATATTATTATGTTGTTTTCTTTCTCTAATTTTAAATTAGAACAGATTGCAAATGATATTTAATTAAATATTTATTTCCTTCACCATCAATTTCTTAAAGTTCAAATGTCATTAGAAAATTTGTCTAGTCTAGCGATACTCAACCTGCAGCCCACCGAGCATTTTTAAGTGGGCCGGTCATAACCCATTGTTTTGAGAAGTTCATTTACTTATATATGAAAACTTGGTGTTTTCTTTGTTAAAAAAAGTTACTTACAAACCCAAGTTTTCCTTCTTTGTGTTTGTAAAAAATCAAAAATATCAATTATGCTTTTTGCTCTCAATGTTGTATGGGTGCGAATTCATATTGTTTTCTGATTAGTGATAATAGACAACAGTGAAGTACCGACCATTTTACAAATGGAACTAATTTTTAACTATCCTTCATATCATTCAAGTGAAAAGTATTCAAAGAAAATAGATTGTTACAAGACGATTTAGAAACTGACTATTTAGTAATGAAAAACATACATGGTTTAGTAATTGTTTGATTTGTCACGAATTGTATTTAAAAAAATACCAATAAACATGAATCGTTCAATCACACTTTCCTCGAAGATCTCTTTTAAGAGATGATAAATATGCTTTCTTGAATAATCTTTACAACAACAACAAAATATTTGTCAGCGGTAATGTCTCAGCGATAGCAAAGGCCCCCTATGAAATTTGTCATATCATCGGTTATCATATGAAACCATTTACTGATGCAGAAATTGTGAAAGCATAGTCTTAAATGCTTCTCATTAAGAAAAAATTCAGTGACGAAAATAACAAAATATAAAAAATAATAATTTAAAATAGCCAAATAGGAACTATAATATTTTGATCAATTTCCACATTTTAAATTTTCTATTTTATCTTGACGTTAAATCATTAATCCTCATGCTACAGCCCGCGTAAAATAGCTAACATATGTATGCGGCACGGTAGAAAAAAGGTTGAGTACCCCTGGTCTAATATGTTGCTCTCATTCATATCCATCACATCTGACATTCTATTGAACGTTTGCGTGAGTCTGACCAACCTATCAGACGTTTGCGCAAAACATGTACAAATGCTGTACTTCGTACTATTCCCCCTCAGGGGCTCACCTTCTTTAGGTGATACGGGTGTCACAATCCCGAGGTGCCCTAGTGATCTTTTCCTTTTCCCACGGGGTTTACTGTCTTTGGTAAACATGGGCTTCACGAACCCGGGGTACCCCAGTTATCCTTCTCTATTTTCGACCCTCTTTCTTGTCATTCAATTCATTCTTTCTTCTCTTCCCGTCTAGACCACAGATATTAAAACAAATGTTTGGCGCAGTATAGCTGAAATCGGCTCTTGCGCCAATAAACCCCAAAATCACTCACTCACTTCTTACTATTCCAGTCTATTTCAGTCGAGTTGATACTTCTGTGCCACCGAATCGATCATGAATGTGCATTTTATAATTTGTACACACGCGCTCGCGTTAGTTGTACTTCACAGTATTAAGTATTACGGCATTATATTAAAATAAAATCATAGATACACTTTTTAAGTCTTGAGCGAAATTTCGGCCATAATAAAGTATCGAAAAGTACACAGAAGAGCATGGTTCCTAAAATTAAATCCAGGAGATATTCTGAAGAATACTTAAATTTTGGATTTACCTCTACTGAAGTAATGGAAAACAAAAAGCTTCTGTGTATTATGTGTGAAAACGTACAAATCCGAAGAACATGTGGAAGTTGTTTTTAAAACCAGTGAAAATAATTTAGCCAGGATGGCAAAGAATTTTAAAAAGTATTTTCTTGCTAAGAACAACTTGGTAGCAAGTTACGACTGGGTTAGGGATCCATTTCAAAATACTTCAGAAGAGCTCTCAATTGTCGAAAAAGAAATCTTCATAGATTTTCCAAGCATTGGCAAATTCAAGTTATTTTTGCAATAAATCGCTCTTTGGATTTTAGGCAGAGGTGGACTATGAATTTTCTACAGTGAAAACAAAAGCATTTCGTATACTATATTACTCCATTTTCAATATCCTATCTTTGTGGAACCGAATTTTCTCAAGTGGCTGCTATGAAGACAAAATATAGATCTCAGCTAAATATAGAAAAATAACTCAAAGTGCCAATTTCTAATATTAAGCCTTTCTTTGAAAAATTTAGCTCTGCAAGAAGATCCCATAAAAGTCACTAATAGTTATTTAATTTGTTCTTAATTTAGTATTAAGGAATTAAATACCTTCTGCAGTATTGATACATTAAAATTATGCTGGTTGAAATTCCCGCTCTTTGCTCGATTTCGTTTTTAAAATAAATAAAACATTATTCATGATATAATAGCTGAATAGCTAGGAGAATAAAACCAAGTGTACGACACAATGTATTCAGAAATATAAAATGATTTTTTAAATGAATTTTTATATTGTAAATAGTTTTAAACGAACTGTAATTTTAACACTCACAGAATTAGTACTTAGAATTAATGTTTAATTATGAAAAGAATTTAAAATCCGATGGAGAATAATTGTGTTATTTTTAATATTTAAAAAAAAAGTCTTCAAAATGTCTTAATCCAGGAGTAGGCGTGCCCTGGATAGCAATTTTAATGGTCGTGCGATATAAATCCGTTATACTAATCAATTTTTTTATAATGTTTTTTAGTGTAAACGATAAAAATTTTAATTCCAGTGAATAATTTAACTGACAGAAAGTATACATACCTACTTTCAAGGACTTTTTAATTTTTCTTAAAAAATCCAGTAAAACTGAACTTAAATGATTGAAATGTGCATGACCTTAATACAGGACGCAAGTCACAGAAACTTTTCCCTAATATTACAGGAACGTTATTTGCAAGCAAAACTGTAATATTTTGTTCAAGTTATTGCAGTTTTACTGTCCTTTGATGATCGACAAATAGCATGTAAACTTTTTTTGCTTGTATCTTTTTGACAGGCCGCTGTGTGTTTTATGGTCACTTATGTCTTCATACTTTTTATTTCAAGTCCTTTAGGAAGCATTTTAAAATTTTCCTTCCGTTTCATGTAATTCGGTTTTTTCAAATTTACTTTCACTGTCATGAGTGATGTGCATTATTTCAGCATGTTCTTCCCACGCATCATCAGGGGGGTGAAAAGTGATTTAAGTCTTCTTCTTCTACTACAGCTAATGTACAAAGTTTCAATAATAATGACAGTGATGAAATTTTTATCTTCCTAACATTATTTTGATTCTGGATCTGAGTTATGTTTTTTCTTAGAAAGAGTAGTTTATCTCTAAAAAGAAACGTAATAAAAAAATCTCTCATCTCTCTCGTAAGATTACAGCAATTCAAACAGTTTTTTTTAGTTGGTGTTAGGATCAGAAATTGAAACTTTTTTTTTGATGACGTAATATCGCAAGATGTTATATATAATTTACATTCAGGACAAATAAATTAGCTCACCTAGAAGGAGTCGTCAAAATGAAACGAAGTCTTACATACGTAATGACTACTTTGACATAAGTAAATGAATAGAAAATCAAAGAAAAATTATCATTTATTTCAGAGAAAAAGGCAAACGAACGGAGGATTTTATACTCTGTTGAACCCCCTCTAGTGCAAAAGCACGATGTGATATGATCGGGCATCGAGGCATACAAGTTCTGTGTGATGTCTTGAGACATTTCATTACATATTTGCTGTAACCTTGCCTCTAGTTCGTTCAAACTCATTAGATGCCCAAATTGCAATCTCAAATGATCCAGATATGCTCGATTGGAGACTAATCTTGTGATCGGAAAGCCAATGAAGGGTAATAACAGTTTGGAGACAGCCTTGTGACACCTTTTCCGTGAGAGGTCGAGCATTGTCTTGTTGAAAATGGCGGCTGGGATCCATTGTCTGAGTGGAAGCACATGCGGTTGCGGGATGTCATGGACATACCACTGGACTGCCATGAAGCAACGGATCAATACTAGGGATGACCGTATTGTAGGCAATGGCACCCCATACCATCACACCAACTGTGGGAATGGTGTGTCGCTGTAAGGCAAAGACAGGATTGAGGCGTTCACCACGGGTTCTCCACACACGAACACGATTGTCATCACTGTTGAGATGGAATCTGGATTCGTCGCTAAAGACGACCGGGTTTCATTCCACTGCAGTCCAGTTTCCTCGTGCGCGGCACCACTCCAAATGGAGGCATCGATTGGTATGCGTCAAGGGCAGCACACGTAACTGGCGCCGTGATCCCAAATATCCTTCAGCCAGGGGCTTTCGTATGGTTTGAGAAGACACAGGGGCCCCTATTGAAGGCGCTACCTGTGCCTGGATGACGTCCGATGAAGCAGTTGGCTGTATGTGTGCATTTCTCACGATGTTTTGGTGTTCTAGACGACTGGTCTGTAGAGAGCGTCCTGAGCCCTGTCTTCGTGTTAATGACATCTCTCGGATCTACTGATCTGAACACCTCCTCACAACACAATCAGAGCGGTCTAATTGACGAGCAACTCGCCTAGTTGACAACCCAGCTTCTATCACGCCGATGATTCTCCCCCTCTCAAACTGCGACAGCTGCTCATATTGTCTTCGAAAACGGCGTAATTGCATGCCTACCTCAGCCTTTCCTTTAAAAACAATTCAGCACACTTAAACAAGGTTTGGTTAACGGTTTTATGCTCCACAGAGAACGACGTTAAATGCCCTCTACCGTCTATACGTAATGCGCAATCACGCTGCTTTACCAATCATTTGCATATCTCCCCCGACTTGTAACTTTATGCCCAGTTTCGTTATGATCCCGCAATTATTTCTTGGTGCGCAAGTTTTTTATGCATGGGTGTATATATCAATGTAAATGCGTTTTTATATATTATGTCAGAAAGTATTTTGTGTGTGTGTCTTACTTCATTCCAGTTATTTTTCTAAAACTCTTTTATCTTCGATTGACTCGTGTTAGTGTGGTGTAACAGTTATGAGAGGCGGTACAAGCTCAAATGCCGTCCTCTTCATTTGATCATGTATCGCGTCATACATGCATAAATTATTTGCTTTTTTTTACGGAAAATAAAAAGAAAAATATATTAGAAATTTATATTCACGCTTATTTATCATAAATATTAATGTTCTATGTTCACTAAAATGTGATTATGTTATAAATTGCACCAGTCTACTTATTTAGGAAACATATGGATAAAAAGTTTTCAAAAATACCTTTCTTCTTGGCAATAGACATTCACTAAAAATGTCTTCACTTCCTGAAGCTGGAACCTCAAATTTTTAAAAAAAATATCACTTCCGGTATATTGTACTCGGTACCAAGAAATGTTCACAAATATCTCATGAATTGATACAAATAGTCTTTCCTAATGGGTTGAATGGGTTGAATGTTTCTTGGAGTGCCTGCTTCCCGCAGGGAAGCTTAAACTCCTATCTTGGGAGAACTTTTGGGGAGACTTTGGTTCGGCTTAACCTTAGCCCTTTGCTACATTTGTGGTCATGGAGATTGAAAAAATTTAAGAAATAGAGAAGATTTAAATACTTGAGAAATTAGATGCTACTTTGAGTGAAAAATAAAAATATTACATGAGTGGAGTATGTCTGTGAATGTGCGTATTTAGTGAAAAGGATCTGAGAATGATGGAGGATATTGAGATAAGTGTCGGCCTCTTCTAGGAGCGGTCGACGTAATCATTGTGAGGTGGAGAAAACGGTCGGCGCAAGGAACCTGCTCCGTCGAGATCTGCCCTCGGTCTGCTGGTTGAAACGAACGAAACGAAAATTAGATATGACGGGTCCCAGCCAAAATGGCTTATACCCAGTATCCCTGAAGATAGGGTGAAAAAGAAAGACCATTAGTAGAATGACGCCTCCCGGAGGGAGGCAAAATGTACGAGGTAAAGCCGTCACGAAATAAACCCTTTCGGGAGAAAACGTGGTGGGGGGAGGGGAGGAGGAAGAAGCATTGATGGGCGAAAAACGCCGAAGTTCCCTGCGTTAGCAGGGGAGAAAATGGGGAATGACGTCAGCTATTTTTCATCTGACCCAGTTTTAAAAGATAGTAGCGGAAGCGTGTGATGTAATTCAATGTGTAAATTAAGTATTTTTGTTGAGTTATGGGGGTTTAAGGGAAACTTCCCACTTAGAAGATTTGTATGCAAAATTAACTTTAGTATGTGGATAAGTAAATAATGTTTGTGCTTTAATTAATGGGTTGTCATGATTTTCGATACTTCTAAAAACATTTCTAGAAAGCTTAGTGATGTAGTTATCTATCGGCTCCATATGTAAGTCGTTGTGTAATGACTGAATTCCTAACGTACCAAGGTGCGTTAGTAATAATTCTCAGAATTTTATTTTGTATGATTTGGATCCGTTTAGTATGGGTCGGTGCCGCCGCGCCCCAGATGGGGCAAGCGTATGTTATCACTGGGCGCAAAATACGCTTGTAAAGAATGACTTTATTTTCTAGGGAGAGTGGTGACCTTCTCCCAATAAGGGAGATGGCCAGAGCAATTCTTCCCCAGAATTTCTCAGATAGATAATCTATGTGTGATTTGTAAGTTAGTCGATTATCTAGATATAGTCCCAGGTAACGCACAACCGAGACCCATTGAATGTTGTTATCAAAGAGTGTGAGTTCAGTCTGTGGGTCGATAACGCCCCATTTTCTGAATACGATAGCCTGTGATTTATCTACATTTATTGCTATCCTCCAGTCTGTGAGCCAATTCTCGAGTATATCGAGGTAGTGTTGCATATTTTTAATTGTGTAGCTGAGTTTTACGCCCTGGGTCAATGCCGCAGAGTCGTCTGCGAATAAGCATGTACTGACGGTGGGGTGATCGGGAAAATCATGTGTGTATAAGTTGTACAAATATGGACTTAGTACAGAACCCTGAGGGACGCCTGAAAGGCAATTCCCTATGTCTGAAAAAGTGCTATTTACACGAACTCTGAAGGTTCGATTGTGTAAATAGTTATGTATCATTTTAATTAAAAAGTCAGGGAACTGAAGTTTAATTAATTTGTATGTGAGGCCATCATGCCACATCTTGTCGAATGCTCTCTTGACATCCAAGAAAACACCGACAGTGTAGAATTTACTTAGGAAACCCTCATTTATAATATTTGTAACTCTAATGAGTTGATGTAGAGTGGAGTGGCCCTCCCGGAAACCGCATTGTTCCGGGGGAATGCAATCTATGGCTTTGCAGTGATTTTTAATTCTATTTAAGATTACTCTTTCGAAAACCTTAGCAGTGCAATTTAATAAAGAAATTGGTCTGAAGCCTTGTGGGAATTTGTGATCTTGCCCTAACTTGGGCAGCATGACTACATTTGCTATTTTCCACTGTGTAGGAAAGTGACACTTAATGAGGCATTTGTTGTAGATTTTAGTTAAGTGTGTAATGGCTTTAATAGGAAGGTATTTTAATGCTATATTAGGGATTAAATCAGGGCCTGCTGACTTCCTATTAGCAAGTGTTTTAATAATGCCTCGGACTTCGGTGGGGGAAGTGAGGTGTGGTGTGGCAGTTGGGAAGTTGTCGAAATAGTGATTCACTAAATTTTCGACTTCTTCAATCTTGTCGTCACTGTAGGGTTCAATATTTTCCTGAAAAGTGACTTCCAAGGTGTCTTTAAAAGCCTCCGCTTTTTCGAAATCAGAATAAGCTAACCCACTCGGACCATGGAGAGGTGGGATAGGGGTGAATTTTTTGGTAATTCGCTTGTGCAAATTGTAAAGAGAATTATCTTCGGTATTTAAAGTTAATAGAAAATTTTTCCAGGTCCTGTTTTTATGTTCATTGATTTCTATCTTAATCTGTCTGTTGAGAGCATTTACTTCCCTTTTATAGGGAGGGTATCTCGTGTTGTTCCAGAGTTTTCTAAATCTATTTTTAGCTTTAATTAGCTCTCGAATGTTAATAGGAAGGCGGAGGTGTGTAGTTTTAATTAGTCTAGTGGAAGTGGAAGAGTGAATAGCATCTGAGACCATACTGCTGAAATTTTGAACGGCTTGGTCCAAATCATCTATCGCAGGATTGCCTGACATATTATGGTGAAGAATTTCTTGATATTTAATCCAGTTAGTAGATTTAAGTGTTTGAAGTATTGGTGGTAAATGACAATTAGTTACGAAATCGAAAATAACTGGATTGTGGTCACTGCTAAGTTCATTAATAGTAAACACATTAGAGTGTGAGAGATTAACTGCAAAGCCTATGTCTAATACAGTGTTTGGAGCATTATGATTGAAGTGTGTTGGAGTGTCGGGTGCAATAATATCAATAGACGAGCCGACGGCCCAAGAGCTAAGGATATTACCATTGGAATTGCATCTACCAGGGTTCCAACTCGAGTGTTTAGCGTTAAAATCGCCGAAGAGAAAGGCTTTGTTGTTATGATTGAGGATAGCATTAAGTTCAGTAACATTAATGGAGCCGTGTGGAGTTTTGTAGATACACGCCATAGTAATAGTCGTGTTGTTTCCTAATTTGATGAAAACCGTTGTATTTTCAAAAGTTTGAGTGGATTCTAAAATGGCGTGGTGCTTGAGAGAATTTTTAACTAAGATGGCGGTTCCCCCCCCTCTGTGTGTTGTGCGGTCACTTCTATGACAAGTGTAGTTTGGAATGCAGAACCGGTCCGGAGGACGAAGGTGTGTTTCTTGTATTCCGATTACGTCGGGATTATGGAAAATTATACTTTCTTTTAATTCATCAATATGTTTATTGACTCCATTTGCATTCCAACTGAAAACCCTGAGAGTGTTAAAATTTAACGCGCTGAATGTTAATTATTGTTTTGTTGAGTTTGTAGGGCTGCTAAAATCTGTCCCCACTGTGTCATCATGAGTGCCATTTGTTGCATGACAGTATTGGCATCTAATGTGTTGGATTTTACTGTGGGCGCAACAGCCGAAGCATATGACTTCTGTTGTGGCTGGGGCTGTACTTTCTTTTGCTGCTGCTGCGGTGTGGCTTTCTGTGCGCGCGCCTTGGCTTTCTCCGCCCAGATGTTGTTATTGGGTTGTGTTTTAGTTGGTGGTCTGTTGATAGGGTTTTTGGGGCATCCTGAATAATTAGCTGGATGCGGTCCCCCGCAGTTTGCGCACTTTGCTGGGGATTTATTTGTCTTTTTGCATTCCGCGGTGAGATGGCTACCGCTACATTTCAAACATTTGGGTGCTCTATTACAGAGACGGGAGTGGTGGTAAAACTCCTGACAGCGATAACACTGAGGAGGCATGCTTGACTGCTTAAGGTGTTCAACCACTACTCGGAAAAACCCGATATTTGAGACGTGGAAAATCTCCTTATGTTGAGTATTATTGTGCAGGACTACCAAAAATAGTGGCATGTCTGTCTGCGTTTTCCTATTCCTGAGAATGGAAACGTGGTTGGGTGTGAACCCTAAACCAGTGAGTTCTGAGATCAGCTCCTTCTGGTCGTAGTCTGTAGGTAGTCCTCGTATGACTGCTTTAAGTTGTTTATTATTAGCCATCTCAAAGGTATGGGACCGCATTTTCTGAACTTGAAGGTAAGTTTGGAGCTTTCGATGGTCTTGGTAAGTCTTGGGAAAAACCCTGAGCTTACCGTTCTCGAATCGCCCCTCGAGTGTTTTACCTAAATGGTCGCTCAATGTGTTGAGCAGCCCAGAGGTATTTTGACTCACATCTATTACGATGGAGGCAATTTTCTTTTTGCGGGAGACGGTGGTGAAACCATCGCTCTCCGAGTCTGACGACTGAACATCCTTGTCTTCCTTTTCCTGAGCGACAGGTGCGCTAACAGGGGGAACTGTATTCGTGTTTGTTTCTGGGCCGCTCTCGTCGGACGAAGAAATGTCCCCTTCCTCCATAGTGGTAGGAGAGGGGGGAGGTGTTGTTTCGCGGGAGCGAATTCGCTCTTCCGCGCGTTGCTTTTTCCCTGAAGTGCCTGGGGTAGGAGAAGCCGGCGCTCGCTTGTTCTGCACCCTTTTTTTCGCCTTAGGCGTAGAGGGTGAGGCAGGGACAGAAATGCTATTGAGCTTTTTCAGCTCATCTATGTAGGCGCTAAATTCGGCGTGTTGCAGCCTGACGGATTTACGTGATGCTTTGAGCGCCACAAATTGTACTTCCGTTATTAATTTTAACTTATGTATGTCATCTACGTCTCCGACTGCAGATTTAATAGAGGTGATGATATCTTCGAGGGCGTCACTGAGTTCCTCGCAGTCGGCGCATGTCGCGGCATTTTCTAAATGTGTGTGCGCTTCCGCTACATTAAAACATATCGGATCAGGATGAAAAATTGAACTTACCAGGGTTGATGCTACATCTATCCTGGGAGTGGACGTTTCCATGGTCGGGTTGGTGGTCGAGAAGTCGAGTCGAATATCAATAGAACGTGAACCGAAAGGTAACACGTTCAAAAGCCAGATGGACGATGTGCGGCACTAGGCCTAGTCACACCCCGTGTGATGCTAAAACTCCGTAAAAACGGATAAATGAACAAAAATAAACTTACGTAAAAAGCACTATCTTACTCCAAACTATCGCTAACTAAACAAAAATCACCAGCTCACAAAATTCGAATGGATGCACAAAGATGCAGACACATTCAACTTGGGTCAGACTGCGTATTTTTTGGGGGCACGGACGAGGACAGAGAATCCGTGTATGAACTCTACTTAGACAAGAAGCAGAATGGTCTGCTGGTTGCCTTTCTGAGTTGGCTATTTAAGGGTGTTATGTCAGTGCGCGTTGACCAATCGGGGAGCAGCCTTTGCCTCCCTCTATGAGGGGGGGGTGTCTTTGGATTTGGATTTTGATCATCTAGGAGGTGTCATAGAAAGTGATTCTATTGGTCGTTCTGCTCGTCTCCCATTGGAAGAGAGCGAGTTCGGTAGAAGAAATGAGTGTGTAGGAAATTTCTGTGTGAATTTAAAGGAATATAAAGATTGAATTAAAAGAGAATATTCGTGGGCGATTAAAAAGTGGATTTGGTTATATTTTCAATTTGGCTATTCTCTATTGTTGTGTGAATCAATTTATCAAAGAATTTAATTGCTATTTTCTTGAAAACTTTTTGAGTGTTTTTAAGTTAAGTGCTGATCTGATGTCTTCATTTCTCATATACCAGTCAGCGTTTGTTATAATTCTAATGATTTTTTTTGAGCTGTTTCTAATAATTTGATATTAGAGTAGGCTGCATGTCCCCAGATTGGGCAGGCGTACGTAAGAACAGGTCTAAGGATCATTTTATAAATAAGCAATTTATTGTTAATCGATAAACAAGATTTCCGGGAAATTAAGGGGAAAACTTTAGCCACGGAAATATTGAAGTTTCTGCGAATATGTATGATGTGTTGTTTGAAAGTGAGTCGCTTATCAAGGATTACTCCTAGGTACTTCGTGTTGCGAGACCAGGGAATGTGTGTGTTGTGTAAGTACAAGTCCGGAGGTTGCTTTTTTATGTGGTGAGAGAAGAAGACGGCCTCTGTTTTAGATACGTTTAACGCTATCTTCCACACAGAGAACCATTCTTCGAGTTTGGCGATGTGTTTGTGTAAAAAGTGAGAAATGAGTGAGAGTTCTTTGCTTTGTGCTAAGATGGCGGTGTCGTCTGCGTAGAGGCAGACTGTGGTTTGGCTGGTTCTAGGAATATCGTTAATGTAGATATTGAAGAGGGCAGGAGATAAAAGGCTCCCCTGTGGTACCCCGCTTTCTATGAATCTGTTAGTAGAGTGGGTGTTATTTACTCTAACGGAGAAAGTTCTATTAGAGAGATAGGAGGAAATTATTTTAATTAAGTGAGGTGGTGTATTGATTTTAATGAGTTTGTAGAGTAGGCCAGTGTGCCATACTCTATCAAATGCTTTTTGTATGTCCAGGAAAATAGCGCCAGTTGATTTCCGATCTTTAAATCCTGTCTTTATGTACTCCACCACCCGCAGAAGCTGGTGTGATGTGGAGAGGTCAGCGCGGAAGCCGTGCTGCTGGGGGATTAGAATGTCGTTAGTGTTGAGGTAGAGGCAGAGCCTGTTTAGAATAATTTTCTCAGCTAATTTGCTGAGAACAGGTAATAATGATATTGGACGAAAACTATCTGGTAGAGTTGGATCTTTACCAGGTTTCAGGATCGGTATTACTGAGGCTGTTTTCCAGGCTTGAGGAAAATATCCTATTTTTAACATATTGTCAATTATGTTAGTGATTTGGAAAATTACAGATTTGTTAAAATTTTTAATCATTTTGTTAGTGATGCCCTCTCTTCCTGGGGCTTTTTTAATTTTCAGATTTTTAATATGGGTTAGTATTTTGGAAGGTTTGGGGTTAAGAGGTAGATCATCGAAGTTATTTTCGTTATTGAAAAATCTAGTAACCAGCCGTGTGTGTGTTTTGTCGAGTGGATTTGTGATGTTGTTTAATTTGAACTGATTTTCCAGTGAATCCGCTAGTGTTTCAGCCTTGTCTGTGTCGGAGTATGCGATGTTAGTGTGTCCTTTGAGAGCGGGGATGGGAGACCTCTTCTTCCGGAAACTTTTGGCAAGCCCCCAAAGGGAGCCGTCCTCGGAATCCAGGGAAGTGAGTGTGTCTTCCCACTGTTTTTGTGTGAAAGCGTGAACTTTTCTGTTGATTTTGTTTTGAAGTCTATTGAGAGTGGTTTTGTCTGTGGGGTTTCGTGTGAATTGATATGTTTTGCGTGCTTTGTTTCTTAATTTAAAGAGAGTTCTAAGATCGTTGTCGATGTAGATATTATTGTTGTTGTGAATTGGTTTAGAAGCTGCGTTGTAGGCTGTGAGGATTTGATTGGTTAATGTGGAGACTTGCCTTTCGACCTCTTCTCCTGTGTGAGCTGTGATTGGTCGAAAGGTGGGTGTGTCTTTTAGGTGAATGCGAAAGCGTTCCCAGTCAGTGGAAACGTTTCGTGTGGGGAAATTAAATTGAATAGTGGTTTGAAAATTTAAAATAATTGGATTGTGGTCTGAGCTAAGTTCCGGCATAGAAATAATACTGGTATTCCAGTAAAAATTTCTTGTCAGAGCAAAGTCAATGATGGATGCGGAGATGTAGCCAAAACGTGTAGGTGTGGTGGGGGCTATGATATCAGTGTCTGTGTTGTCAATTAAACTTTTAATGTGTTGCCCCCTGGGGCTGTCGTGTTTACAGCCCCAGTGTTTGTGGTGTGCATTGAAATCTCCGCATAGAATGGAGGAATGCCCGAGGGCGAAAATTTCCTCCAAGTCATGAGTGCATGCAGCGGGGGTGTGGAAGGTGAAATGTAGATTGACGCTACAAGGAGTGGTTCCTCCCTCTGAGGGGTGAGTACAACTATCGTTGACTCAACCGCGCCGAGGGGGTGGTTTTGGAATGTGGTGATGATTCAGAGAAGATTTTACTAAGATAGCCGTTCCTCCTAAAAGGGTGGTTTGCTGTTGTCTGTCATTTCTGTATGTGGTGTAATTTGGAATACGAAAGATGATTCCTGGTCTCAGGTGTGTTTCTTGGATTAGGATAATATCAAGGGAGTGCTTATTTATAAAGTCGCTTAGCTCCACTTTTCGTGGTCGAACGCTATTCGCGTTCCATGATGCGATTCTAAGCCCGAATTGATTAAAAATCATGGTGAGGGTTGGGGGGTTACTGTTGATGCCATGACACCCATATAGATGTCAAGCATTTCTTCGTCTGATTTAGCGTTTTTAAGCGCTTTCCCGGCCTCAAGGAGTCCTGGGAAACGTTGGAAGAGTTTTCTAAATTCTGACATGGCAGATATGAATCCTGTGGTGGAGTTTTCCTCCTGATTTTTAACCGTGTCGGGCTTAGTATTAGTCTTCGCCGCTCGGGTTTGTCATTACGTGCTGCCCTCTGTTGGTCAGAATTGACAGCTTTTGCAAAGGTTAAGTTTGGAGTTACCTTTTTTGCTTCGGTGATTTCGTTTGCGGGTTTTTTATTTCCGTTGCGGTTTTCCGCAGCGGATCCGGTTTTAGTTTTTATCTGTGGGAAGGCTTTACAGGAACGCCAGTTAGCTAGGTGGCCAGTTTCATTACAATTTATGCAGACGGGGTTTTCTAAGCGTTCCTTGATTGGACAGTCCCCTGTGCGATGTTCTTCGGAGCATTTCAGGCATCTTGTTTTTAAAAAGCAATTTGCCGAACTGTGATGAAAATAGTTGCAGTTGTAACACTGCGATGCTCCGGCCCGTTCGCGGAACGAATCGATCCCAATCGACATATAACAGCACTTGCTGACTTGGTATATGTCAGTTGCGTCCTCAGCATGTTTTCTTACTTCTACCATAAAAATTGGTAGAGGGAATTTCGATTTACGTTGGGTGAGTTGGGCGACTTTAGAGACCGGGACCCCTTGCTCTGCAAGGTCGGCCTTAATGTCGTCTATGCTAGTGGAGGCTGGCAATCCTTTTATTACCACTTTGAGTGGTCGGTTGGAGGGGTGTGGAACTACGAAGAATTCCTCCTTATTTTGTTTTAAATAGGCTGTTATGGTTCTATGGTCGTCTTCGGTAGGGGCTATTATTTTAATGTACTCTCCGACTAACTTATTGTTTGAGTCGGGGAATTTTTCGTTTATTGCTTTTAAAACGAGGTTGTGATTCGTCTTAAAGCGGAGCGTAATCGGTTTTACCTTGGGGGCGGTAATGTGTCTTCGATTGAGACATCATTGTCCGCTGAATCTGTTTCGTCTAAACCGAGGCCGGCGAAGGCGTTGCTCGTGGGGATGACATTATCATTTAAGATATTTTCGTTAGAAGTTTTGTGTATAACGATTTTACTTTCCTGCTTAGTCTTTTTGGCAGGATTTGCTATCTGGGAGTCTACATTAGGTGTAGTCCCTTTTTTCGGTTTTGATTTTTTATCTTTTGTGTTGTTGTTAAGGATAAGTTTTGCCGGCAGAATTGGGGACTCTGCTGGTCTTTTTTGTGTTGTGCGGAACGAGTTAATTCCGTTCGCATTAGCGTGTTGGCAGCATGGGACAGGGCAAGGAAAGAGAACCTTCAACTCACCCATTTGGATGGCGAACTCCAGTTCAGATTTGGCCTTCTCCTTGATCAGGCTTTCGAGTTCGGCGGCATCGGTGACATCTTTGTCGAAAGTCTCGACTTCTATCATGTCAGTAAAGTATCTTATTTTTAGCTGTTTCATCTTGATCAGCTTTTCAAGTTTTTTAATTTGAGCGCGCTCAAATGCATCGGAGGTGGTGGCAGGTGTGGTGGCGGTCGGCGGGGGATCCGTGCCCAGCTGCATCATTTCGTCTTCCCCTGGGGGTTCTGAATGTCGTGAATGTTCATGTCCGCCTTTCGCGGAGAAGATGCACCCTTTTCCGGGTCATCTAAGTGGGTGGGGTGTTGCTGTTTTTGCCTCGTCATAGAATCAAGTTTGAGATCCTCACATACGACGTCTTACTCCTTCGAGTGTCAGGACTGGAATGAGGGTGCCAATAATCCGGTAATTATTGTATTCGAAATTTAATCCAAAAAAAAAAAAAAAAAAGAAACCAGAGCTATCCAATTTACTGGTCCAGAGTGGACTATATGTAGTGAGGTCTCACTAAAAAGTGGTAGCTGACGAAAATAGGCACACCGCGTTTATTATTTTTTTCCCTCCGTTCAATCTCCAGCACTTTTGCATCGGATGCGATCACCTGGCCCTAATCGTCATGGAACAAGTTGCATTATCTTCAATAATTTGTTTTGATTAATATTGTAAATAAATTAGATTGCTTTGGTAAAATATGGCTAGTGTTCCTTTCAATCCTCCCGCAACTTTAGGTGTTCAGGCGAGAACATTACAATGTGTTTACGGTTATTTCATCAAAACAAGACCTTGCTACAACTATTTCAGATAGTTTTTTAATTTAAGTTTAATGCTAAATTTTTAGTTCAGTGGAAGGCTGCTGCATATTTATTTATATTTATTCTATAAATTGCATTTATTTTACATATTGTGCTTTACTGTAATGTATGTTAATTGCTTGCGATGTTATGTAGTTGTAATGCAAATCATGTTGATTGCTTAGATGCTATATTTTGGTTTTTAGTTTCTTATTCAGCTTAAGACTTACTTAAGGTATAAATATATATCCTTTGTGTTTTAGCTTTTTGTGATGCATTTTCGACAAAACCGCCTGTTATACCTGTTTTAAATAGCTCTTTGTGATTTTACTTGTTTTAATTTCAGTACTTATGTATTATCGCAACCTATTGGCGACATTATATGAAACAAAGCAACTGGTTACCAATTCAGCATGTATGACACATAGGAAATCGAGGTTGTCAACTTTTGATGCTTTATTATTAAAGTTGGCGATTGTTGCGATAATATGTAAGTACCATAATTTATTTTTCAGTTCAAAGTTGATTCTCATTTTTTATGTTAATGATTATTTTAAAAACTTCATTTGTTTATTTATTTGTACATTTATTCTTGTTTATTAATGTTTCTAAAACATGTTTGATTTGCAATAATACATACTGATTGATTACTCAAACATATACCCATTTTGCAACACGTAATGTTATTCCAGCTACTTTCATTTCAAAGATTCCTTTTAATTTATCGGATGTTCTATTTCAATTTTAATAATTACTTTCTCAAACAAATACCTATTTTTTGTAACACGTAATGTTATTCTAGCTACTGTTCTTACTGTGCAAATCACTTTAAAAATATTTCATTTCAAAAATTCCTTTTAATTTATCGGATGTTCTAATGTTCTATTTCAGTTTTAATAATTTAGGGGATTCCTTTCAACTATGCTAAGAGCATCTGAAGATTTCAAGCTTCCTGAGACTGTAAATGAGTTTCGAAGATACGTAGGAGTTATCAATTTCTACAATCGGTTTATTCCTAATACTGCAGAAAATCAAGTCATTCTAATCAACTATTTGAAAGGAACGAAAAGTAATGTCAACAACAAAATTCATTGGACAGAAGAGTCAGTTCAAGCATTCGAAAATAGCAAGCGACAATTATGAAAAGCAGTGCTTCTCAAAGTTACAATATTTGCGACCCAATATTTAATCATCATTTTCATCACCCCCCCCCATACAATACAATGTATTGAATTCAATAATACAATACATTGACATTAAAGCTACAATACGACTTTAAGTGCCACCGGCGTGTATAAATGTCTCTCTCTATCAAAGTGTCAATTGCCCCGGAGGTATATATATATACACCTTTTTCCTGTTCCACTGCTATCCATAAAATTATTCCGAAGAGATTAATTATAAACAGTACTAATTATCCAGATAAGTGTTAATTTTTGTATATAACTTTATACGCATATAACAATCCCATGTTGTCACTGGTAATTATTAAACTTGTTCCTAATTTAGTATTGTTATATTAATTATAAAAAAAACTTCGTGTAATGTTGATATATTTATAAGTGTATTATATCACAGTAAATGTGTATTTCATTTTTTATTATGTCAAAATTTATTTTTTTGTTTACTTTCAGTAAATTAATAATTTTTTAAATCATTTTATGTTTACGTTTCAATATGCTCGCGCCCCCCTCGTAGAGTTGTCACGCCCCCTTAAGGAGGCGCGCCCCACAGTTTGTGAAAACGCTGATATAAAGTGACACTGTGTTCGTTCACCCATCAGAAAATGCACACATTTCCTTAATGGTTGATAGATCTGATAATGACATCGGGTCCGTAGAGCACATGGAGTCTGGAAACCCTTTAGTTTCTTTTCAAGGAAACTAACTGGTGCCCAAACACGTCACAGAACTTATGACAGACAGCTGCTCTGGCTGCATATTCTTCTGTAAAATATTTTAAACATTTTTTGGAAGGTAGAAATTTCACAATCATCACACACACACACACACATCGACCATAAGCCATTAATTTATGCAGTTCGCCAGAAACTAGATAAAGCCTCTCCTCGTCAACAAAGACATCTGTAATATATTTCCCACTTTGCTGTCGACGTTCAGCACTTACCTTGAAAAGACAACATCATTACCCATGCACTGTTTCGAACAGACGAATTGCATCTCCCTCCAGTAATTGATTTCGAAGGTATAGCAAAGGCACATGACATGTAGAGTAGTTAAAGGTGATGCTTTCTTCCCATAACTCTTCTCTAAAATTAGAAATAGTTCCTATAATTGGCTCCAGCTACGATATATTCTGCGACTGCTCTGCAGGAAAAAGAGGCCTTATATTCTAAAAACATTCCAGAGAATTGTGCTCAACAATATCCATAAGCTAGCACATCCCAGAATAAGAATCACCACCAAATTGTTTACTTCGAAATTTGTATGACCATCAATAAATAAGGATGAAAGAACTTGGGCTAGAAGTTGTATTAAGTGCCAAAAGTCCAAGATCACACGTCACGTACAGAGTCCTTTCCAGCAATATCACAATGTCACTAGCCGTTTTACAGAAATCAATTAGGATATTATTGGTCCCTGTAAAATGCCATCATCTGAGGAATTTTGCTACTGTTTAACTATCATAGATCGATACAGTCGCTGGAGAGAGGCAATTCCAATGCCTGATATGCCTGCAATGTTGATTAGTGCAGAAATAGTTGCATATAACATATTAAAAGGCTGGATTTCACGTTTTGGAGCACGATTAGTCATTACCACTGATCAAGAAACATAGTTCGAGGCGCAGCTCTTTCAAGAACTTTTAAAATTTCTTACCATCCGCAGGCAAATAGTTTTATAGAGCCCTGGCACCGTACTCTTAAAGTGTATCATGAAAACGAAAGTTGGACAAGATCACTTTCTATATTATTGCTTGGATTGAGATCAATTTGACGTGCTGATTTCAAAGCTACACCTATAGCTGAACAGTGGGACGTTAATATTCACTCACTCATTCAAAGCTACACCAACAGAATTATTTTATGGTGAAAAGCATTCATTTACTATTCGATTTCTTTTGAAGATACCAAGTTTCAACCTCAATCTGAATTCGTAACAAACACTCAAAGCAAATCATCAAAGATTTCAAACCAGTTCCTTTTTTCATATCACAGCAAGCAGAAACCTTTTACCTTTCAAGGACCTCAAAGATTGTTCTCATGTGTTTGTTTGCACCGAAAGTGTTCGTCGGAGCCTGCAACCACCATATAATGGACCCTATAAGGTTATCAACTGGTAGGATAAAGTTTTTACACTTTTCATTAAATATAAAAATGTTAATGTTTCAATAGACAGATTGAGACTGTATTTTTCTGAAAATTCTTCAGAAAGTGACATTGAATCCGGCGTTACAGAAGATACACCTAAGAAACCTGCAGAAACGTCAAAGAAAAAGGTCAGATTTTCTCCATTGCCCCTTCATTCTTCAACCAGATCGACAAAAGGGGGACGTGAAGTTCGTTTTTTTGTGCGTTATAGGTGAGATCAGGGACGTCTTAAGGCATGCGCCAACTGGGTCTGGGTCGTTCTCGACTCTGTCTTAATAAGATCATGATAATCTTAATGTTCAAATATTATTCCCGTTCATATTCCCCGAAAAACAGAGAATTTCAAACCACATGTAAACAGTTGAAAATTGTTGCACTGTTTTATTATGTGATGACAGTTGTCCCTGTCTAGACCTAGGATTAATATCTTAAACAATCATTCGACTAACTCACTCAGTCGAAATGTGGCCATCGGTCTTAACCAGTGCCTAAGTTTTTTGAGATTGTGAGTCGCGCGCATTTATTTGTTTCATTTCACAATACATGCTTTACGCTGTGTACTTTTAAAGATCTCAGGTAGTGTGTTACACCTACTTTTACAAAGGGGCCCAGGGCCTTAAAAATCTGCTCTGGGCTCAGAGCCTTAAAGAGTCTTAAGACGTCATAGGGGGAGTTTCAATATCTCACTTGGGGAGTGGGGAGTATTGCGGTGACGTATTACAACAATATTCGCACTACAGAGAAAGGACAAAAACTGTTCAACTTTCATTTAACGTTTATTGTGTTCTGTTACATTTTTCCCGGTAATTATTTCGTATGTCTATTACCACAAAGATTGATTTAACCTTTATATCATATATAAATAAAGCATTTTCTTCACTACTATGAGTTGGCAACTACAGGCTTCAAGGCACATACACCAAAGTCAACGAACCAGTGGCGTAACGTACATCCACGCAACATGGGGGACCAAACCTGACTTTGTAGGTCCCTAATCTTCTCCGTTACGTCACTGTAATGGACGCTGCTGGCATTCTCATCTCGTAAGTACGTACCGTGCATTTTTCAGAGCAATACAAGGACTGTGTACTTTTTTCATTTTACATTTTTTTTCAGAAGGGGTTAGTGTGGTAATCACCCTTCATATTGTAATTAAGCTACTGCAGAATGGCATAACTATTTATGCGATTGTTTTGTTTAGAGTGGGTTTATGGACTAAATTCATGTAACGTCACGATCACGTGATGATGCAGTCACTTGTTTACTACTATTTTTACGGCTATTTTGTTCTTTTGTTCTGAAAACTATACTAGATATCTTTCAAAAATTCTAATTGTCTCTGTCTAAGTTTTCTGATATCGGGCATTCTGAGGTTGGGAAAAATGTCTGTTTTCTGATCCCACTCACGATATGGTGAAAGTTACAGAAGAAAATAAGAGAAAACATATCAAATTTCACCGTTTAACAAACACACCCGCCTCAAAACCTTCAAAGTTCAACATGTAAGAAAACTGACATGAAACATATACAGTACAAAAAAGTAAATAAGGTACATTAAATGTAATACTAAATTCCCAATACTTTGAAACAAAATTTCAAAATATCATTCAGACAAAAATTAAATCCAGGGATTAGTTATTTTAATCCGGGATTTGAAAAAAAAGCACCGGGAGCCCGGGGCTGCAAGACTTTATCACTTGGAAAAAGGAATGGAAAAATAGTTTCGAACTTGAAAAGGCCCTTGTAACACCGAGCTAACCTGAGGAAAAAGAAACCTGTCTGTAAAGCAAAAGAAATTGAAGACATTTCGGAAAAGATAATTTAATGACATAAGTATAGAAATTCCTCGCATCACACAACGTCCTCATCGAGAAGTGCTGCCATCAAAAAGGAAAAAAGAAACTTCCATTGCTATAAAGTTATACTCTTGGAAATAGCCCGTGCAATGCCGGACTAAACGGAAGGGAAACATACTCGTCCGACGGGACAAAGTCGTGGAAGAAATTTCAAAAAAAAGGAATTTTAAAGACAAAATATAGAAATATCCCACACAAACGAGGAAGTGATGTTATCGAGATGCGAAGAGGAAATTTTTATTGGCAAAAAATTATAGACTCGAAAAGCACATGCAGCGTCAGGCCATGAATCCATAACATATGCAACAATGACATAAGTTGGCGCTGAAAATTAATTTCAGGCAAATTGAAATTTAATGATGTTGCTTTCTGATTTAATTCATTCACAGATTAAAAAATAAAAGTTCTTAATATGTGATTAACGTGAAATATATCCTTGAAATCATAGTTTTACAATTACATATGTTCAAAATCCGGTTTTCAGCCTTACTGGAATTTTATGACTGATTTATTCACTTTGATTGAAAAATAACTGCTTTTGATATGTGATTTATTTGAGATGATTTTTTTTTTTATTAAAAACACAATTTCTAAAACGCAAATCTATGTATTTTTTAAAAATTTAAATTCCGAAAATAGATAAAACTGTTTTTTTAAGCATATTGGTAAATTTTTTACCTTTTCCAATGCTTCCAATTTAAATTGAAAAGGAATATTGTATAACATCCTTAAAAATTTACGAAATTTTGTAAACTTCTATATCATTTGACTTTTTCATACATAAAACTCTTCCTTAAGGGTCTCAGGGGTGTTAAAAATGTTTCGAGAGCACAAAATATGAACAATTTTCGACTAGAAATAATTCTTTGAGGTTAAAATGAAATAATTTGATTCTTTTACACATTTTTTATAAAGGAATAAAGTTTCAAAAAAGTATAAAATGTCTAAAATATAATCATAATTTTAAAAATAATAAGCACATAAATATAAGAAAAATTTTTGTAAGAAACAAATAGTAAGTTTTACGACGCGCATGATATTTTCTGAAATAATAATTCTAATTACTAGCAATAAGTTGATTTATAAAGTCAAATATATCCTTATTAGATGGTAGCGATTAGATATAAAAAGAATAAAAAATAATATTTTTTAAAAATAAAAAAAGTACATTTTAAAATTTTTTTTTCAAAAAATTTAATTTTTTTGAAATTTTTCAAAAAATTACAAATATGTAATACTATAAATAGCTAGGATTCAAAGATTATGATAGAGTTTATAATTCTGTAAAGTTTTATGCATCAAAGTATGATAGTTTTTGAAACGCAATGCGCGTAAGTTAAAAAAACACAAACTGAGAAAAAGGCTTTAAAGTTTTAAATTGAATTTGAGAAATAAATTTTAAAACTTACATGCTAAAATGCTCCAGGATCATAGGATATGCCTTCCTGTTGCTCAAACAGCTCAATTTCTGTACTCTTTTTAATTTTTTTATCTCTCCAAGCTTCAAACGATGACGTTGAGCTCCTCTTTCTTGACGTAAAGATTCGACGATTGTCACGTTCAGCCAGGGACACACAAACATTTTTGTTAATTTTTAAGCCAAATTTCTCTAAAATAGTAATAAGTATTTGATTTCCATCATTAAAAATGCTGGTTGCTAGATTTGCAGCAATCTCTGCAATCTGAAGGCTAGAATCAATCGTCTTCGAACAAAACTTCCAGATTAATGAATTTAAACTTTCATTAGGATTCTGTGTCTTACCTCCTAAGCATTTCTTCAGGAGTGCCAGATGAGATAAGTCTGCAAATACAGGCTTAATTACATCTCGAACAGCTTTCGCAACTGAGGGTTTGTGTTTATAATTTTGTAAATTATTATTAATTGCGGCATTATACTTACACTATGTATTTGGATTTGTAGGACAAAATCAGTGCATCGGTTCATCATCGGTGCTGCAAGAATGACCCCAAACAGCCCAAATGGCTTTCCGCATTTCCTTTACACTAGTAGAATTGCATCGAATAGCATTACCATAGTAATGCGCAAGCTTATCAATTAAACTATCAGTTAACCTACCTTTACCGCCTATAGTTTTACCATCAGATAATTTCTTCTTACCATATACTAATTTAAGCTTCCTAAGCCTTGTACCCATTCTCTTTTGCACATGGCCTACACATTCTATTTTCTGAATAAGATGGCATCGCCGTATGGATTGTTTTCAGAAAGGGCATTGAATGTTTTTGTGTCGCCATCTCCTATGTAGTTCGAATATTTCAGGTTGTGAAGCTTTTCTGATCGATTAAAAATCCTCAACATCCCGTCAACCTCCATCTTACCAGCAGAGCAGAATAATTTTTTCTACGTGAAATCTTATGCGCTCTTTTCCATTTATTGTACTTGATACCAAACTTTACCCCTTTATAACTGTCGCTTCATTTGCAAAATGAGGACAACACTTCCCTATCCAAAACCTTACCTGTTTCGGCCCCATTAGAGTACATACTCCAATCAACGATGAATGTCCTCTCGTCTTCCAGGTCCCATCACCACTTACCGTTAAAATGTTATCAGGTAACGAAGAATTTTCTTCGACAGCTGCCCTGTTCATGCTTTCTTCGGCGACTTCCTTCATAACAAGTGAAAGTTTATTATTAATAACATCATATGATTTTTGTTCAACAGGATTAGGAAAGACTCATTACAGAACAAAAGGTTTTTAATGACTCTAAACCTTGACCTATGCATCTCATTGCTAAAATAGATCTTCTGTTAATTTCTGGAGCATTATTTTTATTCCCAATGTTTTCACAGCTTGAAAAAGTACAAATACTCCCACAGTTTTTTACAATGTATTTCAAAATTCGAACATAAACCACAAGTGGATTTTTCATTAATTGTTAATGGTTTATGACATTTTAAACAGCATGATACTGACAAAATAGAGCTAAAGGTTGAAATAAAATCAAAAATACGATATTCTTTGAAGTTTTCACTTACCTTAACAAGATTTGACTTTAATGAAGTCTGAATTCCTGAAAGTTTTTTACTAGAAGCATTTTTCATTTCGGCACACTTACTTGTACTTTTCAATTCTGCACACTTCCTCGTATCTTTCATATCTGTAACATGTGAGTCACTTACCTTTAAATATTTATTTCCTCTAAATCTTTTGTTGGGGCGATTGCCCAACGATTTTTTCAGAATAAACAACACATATCTTCGATTTAGATAAGCGTTTTAAAAAAACGTGTACTAAAGTAAACACAACAGAATCAAAACACGGCAGAATGAATGTGTTGAGTTGCAGGCTTCCTTCTGATCAACTCAAGCGCTTAAAATATTTCATGAGGCTTATTAAAAACAGAAAAATGAAAGGTATGCATAATTTAAAAATAAATGGGCGTGGCATCTGTCCATTTAAAAGTTGTTATGACTAAATTGCTGTTTGCAATTTTTTGAATAACTTTCGAAGTTTTTAGAGTATTGTCACGTGGTTAGTATCAAAATGTTCAGAAAAAAATGAAGAACAAGATATATTTTTTTTCGAAAATTCGAAAAAAAAAATTTGTTAACACCCTTAGACCCCTTAAAAAAAA
>BMAO01037274.1:0-20514 GCA_019973975.1 Trichonephila clavata
TTATCCTTAATTTATGGACATGAGTGTATTAGTAACTAGAAGAACAATTAAAGCGAAGCAACCAAAAACGAACCAACAAAAGATTTGTGATCTTACGGAGAAAAAAGTCGAGTTGAATTAATGCTAAATTAAATAAACAACAGGTTCTTGATTTTATATTGAGAGAAGAAAAGGATTTGAACTGATGTTCTGTTCTTCGTATCACGTGAGATGGATTTCACACATAAATTTTCACGTGCTGATGTCCATTATTTCCCCCGTCCATTTCTGGTGGAGACGAATTCGAACCTATGACCTACAATGCATGAAATTTGTGTCTTTGGTATCAGATTCTGATACATTTTCCTGAAAAAAGAAGTGAAGATCAAACCTCAGTTTCAGACATAGAGCTGTTCTATACCTCGAGATAAGAACGCTCAAGAACACAAATGAAAATATAAGTAGATGTGGAATATAAAAAGGGCTTTTGAATCTCAACGAACAGTAGAGGAGTATAAAGGGGTGTAAAATTGGGTTGCAGCTATCTGCATTGAGTTGATAGGAGGCAGATGTTCAAAGGACATTGAGGGTGAGAATTTCAAACTGGTGGGATGACAGTGGGGGTCAGATGTATTGTCTGATGATAACATCATTGAACATTTTAAAAATATTCAAAAAGGTCGCGAAATTATCAAACCTCTTTTCACTCAAAAGATGCCATGACCAATTATCCTTGGCATTCTACAAGTGATACTTCAGCTAAGAGCATTGGAAGGGGTAGGTTTCACTTTGACTACAAATTGTGTGGTAGTTCTATAAATGTGTATATTGAACAGTTTATGAGCAGACTTTGAGTTGTGTAACTTAGCTACTAAGCAAAGATCGTGCGGACTGTAATACTTCAAAATGATTTGTTTATTGTGAGAAATGGTTGGTTCCTCGTGCTCCGTGGTTAGATTCTACAGCAGGGGGCTAAACTTTTTGAGAAGAGTGCCATTATCCGATAGAAAATATATTTATGTTTGCCACTAACTTTTCCATCAAACAAAAGGTTATGGAAAGTCGAAAAGATGTATGTTACGCATTTAAACCTGTTAGGTCGTATTTTCTGTAATATCATTACTGATTACTGCTGATAGTATTTTAAATGTATTTTATATTAAAAAATAATATTCTGTTACTAGTATACATGAACGCACATATATGATGGGCTAGCACCCGAACTCTCCAGCAGTAGCATATGCTACTAATCTGTAAGAGAATTCGTGAGTGAATAGTAACGTCGCACTCTTTAGCTACTCGAGGGCTTTTGGCGACGAACCTCGTAATTTTGAACCATGATCAAGTGAAGGGGACGACATCTAAGATGTGGCACCCCCTCTCCTAACTACCACACCAAATGGGAGGACGTTTGAGCTCTCGACAGATTTAAAATGCATCCCTTCACCTACACGGCGGGTCTTCAGCGGTACTAGGCTCGAACTCATGATACGCCGACGACGAGTCTGTTACCTTGACCACTAGGCTATCGCAGCCACAAAGAAATTCGTGAAAAGAAACTTTGTTGAGGGACCGGTTAAAATATATACCACTGACGGGTGTACTTCTTTCTTAATCGAAGGCCTACGAACCAACCCCTTATCTGCTACGTCATGCCTGGCGGATACCTGTAATTATTTATATTTACTCCCGTCCTGTCCCATATCTGTTCAAGCCCTGATAAAATTATAAGTGTATTAATACTTAATAAATATTATTTGTCCTGTGATTCAGTGAGATCTATTTCTTAAAAAAATAGAATATGATATATATATTTTACTCTTGGCATTTTTAACTATTTATTTGACATTAGAAACTTAGTTTTAGAATTTTTAGTCTTCTTCTAGTATTACAATTATTATTTTTAGTATTTATGGAATCTTATTCTTAAACTATTTTCTCTTCTTTGCAGTCCAGTGGTAAAGGCAAATATAGGGGAAGGTTGGCTGGCCTTAAAATTATATGTAACCCAATAATCTTAGTTTCTAAGGCTAAGAGTTTATTATAATCTTGATCCTATCTTATTTTGACCTATACTGTCTTGTTATATTTCTATTTATTGCTTTATTTTATTGGATTTACGATTATTATTTAATCATTTAAAGTAAAACAACTAGATGCAATCTTAGTTTGTACATTTTTCACATTTTCGCAATAGTCTAGCTGGAGTATCCGATCTTCGTAAGGGTGAATTGTTAATAAAATAAGACTTTCCATTCTCCAGTTACCTCGCATAGAATTTTTTTTAGAAAGCTTACGTTGAACCCAGTGTAAGACAACATACTCAAAAATTAATGCATATTTTTAAACGAGGGCTCACCCGTTAGTAATCTTCTAAATAATTTTACGTAAAATTCAAAAGAATGCGGGTTTTTGTTTTTTTTGTGACGACTCATTTGAAAAAGAATCGTAATTCTGCTACAAAGAACACATATACGAATAAATATAAAGATATCTCAAAAAAAAAAGAAGAAAGAAAGAAACCAAAGTCCACGATGTCACGTGACGAAACACACCGAAACCATTCGACGAAGATATGTTTACTGATTGCTTATATATATATATATATATATATATATAAGAATTTTTGCATAGAAAGTCCACCAATTTATATTCTCCCTCCCCGTTCTTTTTATTTATTTATTTTTTTTGAAAAAAAAAGGAGAAATATTTATTCTACGCAGCGTATAAATTCCGTGTCGTTTAAATTGACGGGTTTCTGGATAGAACGATTTAAAAAAAAAAGAAACGAGTCTTACAATAGTTTCATACGATGTGTAACATTTGACATGTTATCGTGGTAAATTCGCAATAGCAACTTAAATCCTGAAAAAAAAATAATAATTGAGTACGATTGGAAATAACTTTCTATGGAATAATTATATTCTTTAATGAAAATTTTATTTAATTAACACAAAGAGTAATGCAATTTTTTATCAAAAATAATTATTCTTGTTCAATTTGGGGAAGAGTGGTAATGATAATTTATGATAACTAAACTATGACACATATACTTGTGTTTTCAAAGTATTTAAAAACCGTTGTGTGTGAAAAATAGCGTCAATAACAGTACCACTGTTAGTTGTCGAAACATTTCGATTTGTGTTCATTTCGAGCTTGAGTCATCATTCAAAAAAGCTATGAGTGGCTCGGCTTCTAGCAAACTGAAGTTAACTTTAAAATCACCACTCAAAATCATAGGGAGCGAGTGATAGTTGTTTTTTTTAAAGAGCAGACCCACCTTCGGTATATGGTAAAAGTAAAAAATGCAGGAAATCTTTAATTTTTTGAACCGTTTGATTCGGAAAAATGTATACGACCACCGAAATCACTGTTTGTCCCTTTTCAAATAAGCATTCTGCCGCACACATGTCCCCAATATCTTGACTAACAATACCCAGTCCACTTGTTTGACGATAAGTAATATCCATATGAGGAGCCACAACATGTGAGTAGTTCTGTTTGCGATAGATCGCAACACCAGCTGCTCTGTGGCCCGGTCGTTTAAATTGTACGCAGCAATCGAAGTCAGGTATCGAAACACGTTCGTCATTACCTAACCACGTCTCTGCCAACATGAGTAATGTACAATTTTGTGAAATAACGACGAAATCTGTTTGGTGAGCCCTCAGACTTTGACAATTGAGCGTAAGGATCGCAAGTTTGTCCTTGGTGAAGTCAACTTGCTGGTATGTGCGAAGTGAATTTAGAGTCAAGCGCAAACGAAACCAAGGCTGGTGGCTGCTAGAGTTGGGCCCCACGTGGATATATCTTTACAAGATCCAGCTAAAGGACTTAGCTTCTTCTTTGATCCTAAAGTGAGAAAATAAAAACAAAGATCCCACGGCCTAGACCGCAGGGGGGGGGGCAGAGCCTTGCAAAAACAGGGGCGGCTCTAGGGCCGGACAAACCGGACCCATGTCCGGGGCGGCAAATTTTGGGGGAGGCATTTGGACCAAATTTTAAAAATACTTTTTTTTTTGTTATGGAAAATTTGGAAGAAGTTAAAGTACACTATAAGGAAAAATATTCAGAACAAGATAATTTCTCTTTCATATGAGAATATTAAATTATACATTGTTCATAAAATTAAACAAGCTAAATATTATTCGATAATTTTAGATTGCGCCCCTGATGCCAGCAAGATCGAACAAATGACATTTATGGTAAGGTATACATGTATTGAGAAATCTAATTCTAACGAAATTATCATTAAAACTAATGCCAGTTTTTTTTTTTGTTTCCTTCCAGTTGAAAGATTAACTGGAAGAGAACACTTTCAAATTTAAAAGTTGAGAAACTTAAAAAAAATTAGGGCTAAATTTGCTAGGTATGCGGGGGCAGGCCTTCAATAGCGGAGTGAATATGAAAGGCGAGAAATCAAGGGCTCAATTTAAAATAAGAACATTAAATCCGCAAACAATCTATGTGCCCTGTTGTAGCCACTCTTTAAATTGGGACTAGGGTTTGCAGCCCCGAGATCCCGGTGATTTTTTCAAATCCCAGGATTTCATTTTTGTCTGAATTATATTTTGAAAAATTTTTCAACGTATTGTGCATCTTGTATTACATTTAATGTATCTTATTTACTTCTTTTGTACTGTATATGGTTAATGTTAGTTTTCTTACATGTTGAACCTTGAATGGTTCGAGGCGAGTGTGTATGTTAAACCGTGAAATTTCATATATTTTCTTTTATTTTCATCTGTAACTTTCTCCCCATCGCGAATAGGGTCAGAAAACGGACATTTCTCCCACCTCCAGGATGTCCGGTGTCAGCTAACTTGGAAAGAGGCATTTAGAATTTTTGGAGGATATCTAGTAGGGTTTTCAGCCCCAGGATCCCAGAATTTCTAAACCCCGGGATCTTGGAATTCCGAAACCCCTGGATCCCGGTGTTTTTTCTAATCCGGAAATCCCGCGATAAAAATAACTAATTCCGGGATTTAATTTTTGTCTGAATTATATTTTAAAAATTTTTCTCATAAAATTTTCCTAAGAATTTAATTTTTCTAAAATTTATATCCTGTTTATGAAATATGTACGTAGAATTTTTTTTTGCGCAATTATAAGTACCATATGTAAGAAAATATATATGCACATTATGGGTGGACGTCACAAAGATCTAAGTGGCTCACTGCAATGCTTACACAATAATATAAGCCAGCATTTCTCAAACTGTGGGACGCGCCGCCTTAGGGGGGCGTGATAACTCTACGAGAGGGACGTGAGCATAATGAAAAGTCAAAAACATATTATTTTAAAAAAATTATTAATTTATTGAAAATAAACAAAATGCATTCAGATATAATAAAAATAAAATTTACATTTACTCTTGTAAATGTATCTGTACTGTACAATGTATTTTATAATTAATTTAAGAATACCAAGTTAAGAGAAAAAGTTTAATAATTACCATTAACCCCATGGGCTTTTCATAAATAAAATTGTATACAAAAATTAACACTTTTCTTGATAATTTGTGCTGTTCGTAAATAATCTCTTAACTGTCGATTAAAAGTTAAGCGAATCGCACCCCGATGCCTTCGTTTTCCACGTAGGAGCGCGTATGTGATGTATTGGGAGGTATGGAAGAAAAGGAATAAAAATAAGCAAATTCTCCGAAATAAGTAAATCTTTCGAAAACACTGTCACGGGGGGGGGGGTCCTTTTATTGCATACCAAAGCCTTTGGAGTAATTTTAAGGATAGCAGTTCACAGAAAAGATCGGAAAGACGCATTTATACGTCCGGGGAATGTAACGCACGGGTTGAGCGAGACATATATATACGCCGGTGGCACTTAAGAGGTTAAAGTCTTATATTGTAGCTATAGCATCAAAGTATAGTATTATTGAATTCTATCCGTTGTATTTGTATGGAAGGAGGGTGCGATGGAAATTATGATTGAATATTGGGACGCAAATATTGAAAGTTTGAGAAACACTTATATAAGCAACATCACAAGAATAGATTTTATCACAGTTCCTTCTTCAATTAAATGCCGTTACTTAATAGCTGACCTGCTGTGAAGACTTAAGACACTTCAAATCCCATTGCATTACTAACAGCTCATGCAACTAGATCTTCAATTTCAAATGAGGTGATACTTGAAATTGATTCACATTCTAATTCAATAACTGGATCAATTTATATACAAAAACCATTAAGTGTAGCAGAAGAACTAAATAAAGTTATCAAAGAGGTATATGCACCAATGCAGTCTATTAAATTTGAGACGTCTTCAAAAATTCAAAAAGAAATGTCTCTTTTTTGAAAATAGAGGGAGACGTGGTGACTACCTGAAAAGAACTTACCCTTATTTAATGACGATACCTACTAGTAAAGAATTCGAACGTGCATTTTTCTATGGCAGGAAAATTTGTAACAAAAATAAAAAGCCGTTCCAACGATGAAACGCTGGAGGAGCTGTGTTTTTATAAGCTTATTTACAGAAACACACAAGAAATGAAGAAATGCTTTTTTTTTTTTAAATTTCATTATGTACTATTTTTTTCGTGATGAATTAATTTTTTTGTTTTATTAAAATAATATTAAATCAATTTTTAATTATATTTTCAGTTTTTTTATGCAATTTCAACTACGCTAATATGTAAGTATTTTTAATAATTAGTCCAATCCTAATCCCGGGATTGAAAGCATGACACGTGATTGCAAACCCTAATTTGGATGTAATTTGACATGGCAAAAGCATCCGTAGAAGCCTGTACTTTTTTTACTATAGTTCAAAAAATTCATTATTTTTTTCATCAACTTTTCGTTGGGTTATATTATTAAAATGTATAAAGGGCATAAAACTTTAAAGCCACTTAGTGTAAATAGCTGGGAAAGCTGAATAGAGGCTATTAAACCCTTATCAATTGGGAGGTATTTATGATGCTTAGTTTTTATAATAATGCTGAAATTGACAACTCTATAAGAGATGAGCCTCTGGTTTATTAAATTCTACTTAACAATTCAAGTTCCTATGGCCATCATTATTTGGTATAAAATCTTTAATTGCATTAAAATCCAATAAGCAAGCTAATGCAAACAAAATATTACGATCTACCATCTACTATGGAACTCTCAAGAAATTGTAAAGATTTTTTAAGGATGTAACTTTTGATAAAATGCACTGTGATGCAAAAGAACTGAGATTGATATCTCCGCTAACTTTGAGGCTTCCGTCACAGAGTTCGATGGAAAATGTAAATTTTAATTATGAAGCAAAAATGATTCGATGGAATATCCTAAATTAAAATTAAAGATAGTTTTATTTTTTTACATTGGACGAAGCAGTTAATGCTTTGGAATGCAGATTTAATTTAATGAGTACTGACAGTAATTGTTTTCAATTTTTGTGCAATATATGATTTAACAGATACCCTTAAAACTTTAATTAATTAAAAACTGTAAAAATTTAGAAATGATGTTGACTGACGGAGAATCATTGGACGTAAACGCGTTTGATTGAGCAGATGAGATAATGTCAATGTAGCAGGTAAAAAAAAAAAATTAAAAAAAAGCCCAATTGAAGTTTTAAAATTTGCTTCAAATCTTGCTATTGCATTTATTTTACTTTCTTTGCTAACTAGTTTGGCAAGTGTAGATATTAGTTTCTTAAAATTAAAATTATTAAAAAATTTCTTACAGTTCACAAATTCTAAAGATAGATTAAATGGCTTAGCTTGGCTATCGAACATGAAATAGCTGAACAAATTGATCAGCAAGTTTTCAGAATTAAAAGTCGGGAAAAAAAACAGTGGTAATTTTTTATGTGTTTTTGTTTTAAATATATATATATACTGTTAGCTCCCTTTTTCTTCGCCAGGAATATTCAGGTTTTATAGGTGTGCCTTTATGAACAATTTTTATCTTTTTTAGTAATAGTTTTTTTTTTTTTTACTTTGGGGAAAGGGGCGGCATTTTTCATTTCTGTCCGGGGCGGCAAAATTGCTAGAGCCGGCCCTGGCAAAAATTAAAATAAAAAGAGAATATTTTGCGAGCCCCCCGCAAACTTATCAATTGTGATTGACAAAATTAAATTGTTGCAAATTGTGTTTCTAATTTCTTTCTTTGGCTATATTTTGTTTACTGTTATTTTCAACCAGTAAATTTGTCACAAGGTTTTCGTTTAGTAATTACATTGTTTTTTAATTCCATTCGTACAATTTTGAATTTCTGTAGTCACACATTGACACAGAAATACCTATGTTAATAAAATGCAGCTCAATTTCAAAACTATACACTAATAGTGTTTTAGACCTGTCAGTTTAAAGAAGTTTTAAAAGATAGATAACCTTCCCCCCTGCTGTTTATAGGAAGAAAAAGATCCAAAAGATTGCTATGAATAATTTGAATTTAGTATTATTTATCAAATTAATGCTCAAAACTAAAAGGCCTTTGAAAATGTTTAAATAATATTCTGAATGATACAAAAGCAAATGTGTAGTATATATTATAAATTTTGTCTGTTTAAAACTACTGAAGTGTTCAGTCTAATTTCTTGGTGGGTGTATTTTATAATTAAATTTCCCTTTCAATTTTATAATTATCAGGTAAATTGAAACATTGACTATACTATTAAAAGGAGTTGGAACATTAATTTTTCCTTGAGCTAGTAAATTTTTAAATATTCCAAAATAATATTTGAAAAAATTCATTAAACACCTTTAAAATATTTTACCTTTTCAAGTTTCCTCATGCATTTTTCTCAGTATAAGGGTCGATTATTTAATTTTAAATTATCTTTTATTTCATTGAAAATTTTTTATGAACAGATGAATTGTGTTAAAATTTTTTTTCCTGATACAGCAAAACACAAAAACTGTTACATAAACCTATTATTTTGAATTGAAAAACTGAAGTTTTATACACTTTTTAAAAACTTTACAGTTAGGCTGTAAAGGAAAATCAATAATTCTTTTAGAGAAGACTTGCATATTATACAAACACCTAATATTTTTAATAATTCAAACAGCAATGAATTTAGAGAAACTTTAAATGCAAATCAATTGAATTGGAATTGAATAACTGATAACATTGTGTGTGCAATATCTATGTTTAATTCATTTAAATTAGGGGATTAATTAATAATGAAATAAGAGCAGATAAATCACACACATGCAGTTTAATTATATGTTTACAAAAGATAAAATTTTTAAGCACTTAAAATTTTTTTTTTTTGGATAACTTTCTGTACACCATGTTAATCAGACAAATTACACTTTTACAAGATTATATATATATATATATATATATATATATATTGCCTTAGTATTAAACCTGCATCAATGATTATAAACATCATTTCAAACACATTTAAATATACAATAAAGTAAATTATCCTTCGATTTTAAATTATAATAGAATAAAAAAAGGAAATATAAATGCTTAAAATTAATTGTTTTTCAATGAGCCGTTAATCACAATTTCCAATATGTATATGCAACTGCTGATTAAATTTAAAAGGAAAACATATTTAAAATTGCATTTTTCAGAAGAAAAAACCAGAGAAGCACCTGAGCTTAGTTCAACGTGTATTCTTTAAACCTCTTTTTTTAATAAGCCTACTTCCTCAGGCACAATTTATATAATTACATAAACATTTTTTAATAATCTTAACTGTAGATAAAACTTATATTTAGGTCAGAGAGAGATTATCAAAACCATCTTGGTTACTAGGAAAGTTTGAAAATTGTATATTCTAAATTCATTATTTAAAACATCTTATTTATTGTTAATTTGATGAATGTCTCAAAGTATTTTGAAAAATTAATATTATGACCAGTGATTATTTATCAATTTATTTTTCCGGCAATGATGCCATAAAACATGAAAATCTACTTTCTAATACACAGCCATGTGTTTATAATTCTTAATTTATAATAGTGAATGCAATTTAGTAATGTTTATTTAGAGAAATTATTACTTTTTTATACATTATCGATATAATATGAAAATGATAGTTATATATTTTCCCACATATATTAAGAAAAATGCAATCATTTAGGATTGTGAAGCAAATGAATTGAGTATTCCGTACCTTTATAAAGGATTATGTTTCATGCTGCCAACACTTGTTTCCTGGTATAAGTGTAATTTGAGCTTTATGTTTTTCTTATATTGTTTTCTTCATTATGTATCATTTTATTAAATAAATGGAATTGTAACGAATATTTATTTAAATTGTATAACTTTCAGAACATTATTTGGAGTAGAGGATACAAAAATACTAATCACAATTTTATTAAGTTACTCAAATTTAATTTATTTCATACTCCAATTAGTTACGCTATTTGTTCCATTGAATATACACACTAAACTTTTAAGCATTTGGTCATATATGAAACACATTCATCACTAAAGTTGAAATTTTCAAAAAGTCACTATGCTGTTATGAATATAAAGGCAAATATTGGATAAAAAACACAAATATCTGAACCATAAAAGTGTCAGAAAAATCCATGTCTTTTAGCTATTATTAACTTTAAAAAATTAAATATTTTACATGGGAATTTAACAAAATTAAACATACAAACTCGGTTTTGTTACATTGAAACTGCATACTGTGTAAAAGGAATATTTCAAAGGTTTGCTTTAATCGTTAAGGAGTTATTCTTCCTTTCTCTGAGAACCTTTAGCACTTCAGTTATATGATTCAGTTCTGGTGTAATACAGGACAAAAAGAAGTTATGAACATTTCAAATAAAAAATATTTCATAAAAACTTTATTAAAATAGTTAATGCATACAGAAAATATAAAATGCCTCTTTTTTAGTTGCATATTAAAGGGGGGGGGGAATACTCCACTACTTGTCATCACACACATTGGCATTTATATATAACCATTTTTCCTTTTATCATTTTGGATTCAGTTACCTTTTTCACTTAACACTTGGTTGGGGAGGTCACTTCAGTCATTCTAACTGTATAAAAGAAATAAAATCAAAGTTTAATTTGAAAATGTAGTTGGTATTTTACTACAAATATATAAATACATAAATAACTTAGTAAGAGCATACAGTTTACAAAGTATATCTATCAAGCTAATTATATTTGGTAAAAACACAAATCAATAATGAACTTCATGTAACAATATTATGAAGCATTTTCTTTCATAAAGTGGAATAACTATATTATAAATTAAAGTATTAGTTATATTCGACTAAGATAACACAAAAGGACTTGAATTCATATCAAGAGTTGGAAAAAAAATCCTGATAATTTAATTTTGAGAAACTGCTAGCAACCACATATATTGCTAGAAACATGAACACAAAATTTTGACAACAATGACAATTTAAATGTATTTGTTACAGGATGAATGATCTCGAAGCATATTACCAAATTTATATTACAAATCAAAAGATAGGAAAATATCAACAATTTCTTAAAATTATACTATTGACATTTTTTTACAGTGTGCAAAAAAACATTAATAAGATTTTCTTTAAAACTATTAAATTCCTAAACATTGTTCAAGAAACATGAAAAATAATTACTCCTTTATTAATCAATTATGAATTGCAATACATAAATGTATCAACAGCATAAATATATCAAATATATACACACACACACACACACATATATATGCATGTGTGCATATACATATTTTATAATATATTACATTATGTATATATTTCTAACAAAGCAATTTCAAAATATATACAAAAAGAGGCTTTTAAATTTTCATAAAATTTCTAATCATAAATTTATTTTATTATTCTCTGTTATTGAAATTAAGTATTTGAAATACAAAAAGAAACGAGAATTATAGAGGCTTTCTCTTTCTGCAGGGCTGATGGTGACTCGACTACTCTGAATTTATGTAACTGATATACATTAAAAATAAAGTTTTAAAATATTCAGAACATAAATATAATTTTATTATACACTTGTAATCATAATTTTGAAATAAGGCATATCATGACAATGATAAAATACTGAGAGCAAAATATATTGCTAAAAACAAGAAGTTTGCTAATCAGATTCTTCATATCCTTAAGATCAAAATCCTTAACAAATTACCCTTATTAGTTTTTTTTTCTGACACAAAGTCACATAGATATTAATTTAATATAGCATACCCACATAAGATATAAATTTATCCTATCTACAGATAATATTTAACATAACTAAGAATAATACTTATATATTAATAAAAGAGATATATAGCACTATTCATGCTTGAGTGTTTTTTTTTTTTTGTTACAGGCAGCTGAACAATTCAAATTCACACATTTTTTAATTTGAATTTATAAAAATTTAAGTCAACAGAATTTGTTTATTTCTGCATATATATATAAGCAATGAAATTTGTTACCTTGTCATTCAAAATGATTTCAAGAAAACCATTATGAAATTTCCAAAAATTTTCCACAGCATTTTATGTTACACTTCAAGTAATATCAAAGTTTTGATTGTCTTATAAAATATAGTAAAACATAAATTTGAAATAAATTTATTTTTTCAAATAAATTTCATTACACTGAAAAAAAGTGGTACATGAATGAATTATAAATATTTTTAAATTGTTGAAAATATTCAGACACTTTAACCTTAATTTGAATAAAAGTCTTATTAATTATATTCACATCACCAAAAAAACATGAAATTAAAGCAAAATTGTTTAAGGATATTTCCAAAGTTTGAATTATACATTGGATTCAATTCAACTAGCTTTCAAGTTGAAAATTTCTCTTACAGGTTTAATTGTGACTATCAATAGGTTTTATATAAAACTAGCTGTTACCCGCCCGCTTCGCTGGGTATTTCATGATGTTTTATAAATTTTTACTGCTTATATATATATATATAAATTATTGATATCTAAGTCCTAGCATTAAGAATTCGATTGAATTGAAAAATATACTTATACCTGTAACTGTCACCTGTTGATAAAAAAAAAAGGGCAGAACTCATCTAATTTGTATTTTCTAAAAATCTCTAAAATTGAAGCATAGAATGATGTTTGCTCTTTCGTAACTCAAAAACCAAGTGGATTCCCGCAAAACCAATTTTCGGTGGATCTCTACTCCGTAAATTGAGCATGCAAGCCAAATTTCAAGTCTAAATCTAACAGAAAAAAACAAAAGGTTTCCTATCAATATCCCCGTAATCCCGTTTTCCAAAATTACCGCTCTTAGCGGATTTCAATTCAACAAAAGAAAAATGCAAACCAAATTTCATTATTATAGTCCTTGTAGCTCGAAAAAAGTAATTTTTTTTGTCAATACGTCCCAGTAACCCCTGCCCCCCAGAACTTGATTTGCTTAAAATTTATTCTTAGTGGATCCCTATTCAACAAAAGAAACATGCTTAACAAATTTCAAGTATATGGGTCTAACAATTAAAAACAGGAATTTTTTTCTGTAACTCCTCTTGACCCCTCGCAAACATCTTTAGGGGTCAATTTTCATTTTACTCTTTGTTAGAGGAACTCTATTTCATGAAAGAAACATGCCTACCAATTTTCAAGCAGGATGATCAAGTAGTTTAAAAATGGAAATATTTATCGATTACGCCTCTTAATCTCCCGAAATTAAACTTAGTAGTTGATATTCGCGAAACCCATTTTGTAGCGGTTCTCTACTTTACGAAAGGAATCTGCTTATCAAATTTCAAGACTGTACGTCTAACAGTTTAAAAATGGGGATAATTGTCTATAACGCCACTTGAGCCCCCGCAACGCCACTTCTGGGTCTGTTTTCACAAAACCCATTTTGTAGGGGAATTGCACTCTATGAAAGGAATCTGCTTAGCAAAATTTGAAGACTGTGCGTCCAATTAATTAAAAATGCAAAAAAATTATCAATAACGCCCTTGAACCCCCGCAACACCACCTAGGTGTCGATTTTCACAAAACACATTTTGCAGTGTATTTCTATCCTATGAGAGGAATCTGCTAACCAAATTTCAAGACTGTGAGTCTAATAGTTTAAAAAAAGAAATAATTATTTATATCTGCCCTTAACCCCCCGCAACACCCCTTGGGGGTCAATTTTCTCCAAACCCGTTTTGTAGCGGATATTTACTCCATGAAAGAAACATTCCTACCAATTTTCAAGCAGGTAGGTCAAATAGTTTAAAAACGAAAATATTTATCTCTTACGCCACTTATTCCCCTGCAACGCCACTTAGAGGTCTGTTTTCACAAAACCTTCTTATAGCTGATCTCTACTCTATGAAAGAAATCTCTTTATCAAATATAAAGACTGTGCGTCTAATAGTTTAAAAATGGAAATAATTATCTATAACGCCCCTTAAGTCCCCTCAACGCCACTTGGGGGCAATTTTCACGAAACCATTTTTAGCGTATCTCTACCCTATGAGAGGAATCTGCTTACTAAGTTTCAAGACTGTACGTCTAATAACTTAAAAATAGGAATTTATAACGCCCTTAAACCCCCGCCCCGCAACACCCTTGGGGGTCAATTTTCCCAAAACCCATTTTGTAGCGGATATTTACTCCAGGAAAGAAACTTACCTACCAATTTTCAAGCAGGTAGGTGAAGTAGTTTAAAAACGGATATATTTATCTATTACGCCCCTTAATCCCCGCAACGCCACTTAGAAGTCTGTTTTCACAAACCGTTTTGTAACTGATCATTATTCTACGAAAGGAATCTATATATCAAATTTAAAGACAGTGCGTCAAATAGTTTAAAAATGGAAATAATTATCTATAACGCCCCTAAGCCCTGCAACGCCACTTGGGGTCGATTTTCACGCAAACTCATTTTGTAGCGGATCTCTACTCTTGAAAGGAATCCGCTTACCAATTTCAAGATTGTACGTCTAATAACTTAAAAATAGGAATTTATAACGCCCCTTAAACCCCCGCCCCCGCAACACCCCTTGGGGGTCAATTTTCCAAAACCCATTTTGTAGCGGATATTTACTCCAGGAAAGAAACTTACCCACCAATTTTCAAGCAGGTAGGTGAAGTAGTTTAAAAACGGATATATTTATCTATTACGCCCCTTAATCCCCCGCAACGCCACTTAGAAGTCTGTTTTCACAAAACCCGTTTTGTAACTGATCATTATTCTACGAAAGGAATCTATTATATCAAATTTAAAGACAGTGCGTCAAATAGTTTAAAAATGGAAATAATTATCTATAACGCCCCCTAAGCCCCTGCAACGCCACTTGGGGGTCGATTTTCAGCAAACTCATTTTGTAGCGGATCTCTACTCTCTGAAAGGAATCCGCTTACCCAATTTCAAGATTGTACATCAAGTAGTTTAAACATGGAAACAATTATTATTAAAGCCTTAACCCCCGTAACGCCCTTGCGTTTCGAATTTCGGAAAATCCTTTCTTAGCTGATGTCTACTCTATCAAAGGAACATGTCTACCAAATTTCAAGTCTGTAGGTTGAATAGTTCCAGAGATTTCGTGATTAGTCAGTAAGTGAGTCGCTTTTCTCCTTTATATATATACTAGCTGTTACCCGCCCGCTTCGCTGGGTATTTCATGATGTTTTATAAATTTTTACTGCTTATATATATGTATAAATTATTGATATCTAAGTCCTAGCATTAAGAATTCGATTGAATTGAAAAATATACTTATACCTGTAACTGTCACCTGTTGATAAAAAAAAAGGCAGAACTCATCTAATTTGTATTTTCTAAAAATCTCTAAAATTGAAGCATAGAATGATGTTTGCTCTTTCGTAACTCAAAAACCAAGTGGATTCCCGCAAAACCAATTTTCGGTGGATCTCTACTCCGTAAATTGAACATGCAAGCCAAATTTCAAGTCTAAATCTAACAGAAAAAAGCAAAAGTTTTACTATAAATATCCCCGTAATCCCGTTGAGAGCCGTTTTCCAAAATTACCGCTCTTAGCGGATTTCAATTCAACAAAAGAAAAATGCAAACCAAATTTCATTATTATAGTCCTTGTAGCTCGAAAAAAGTAATTTTTTTTGTCAATACGTCCCAGTAACCCCCTGCAACCCCCAGAACTTGATTTGCTTAAAATTTATTCTTAGTGGATCCCTATTCAACAAAAGAAACATGCTTAACAAATTTCAAGTATATGGGTCTAACAATTAAAAACAGGAATTTTTTTCTGTAACTCCTCTTGACCCTCGCAAACATCTTTGGGGTCAATTTTCATTTTACTCTTTGTTAGAGGAACTCTATTCATGAAAGGAACATGCCTACCAATTTTCAAGCAGGATGATCAAATAGTTTAAAAATGGAAATATTTATCGATTACGCCTCTTAATCTCCCGAAATTAAACTTGGTAGTTGATATTCGCGAAACCCATTTTGTAGCGGTTCTCTACTTTACGAAAGGAATCTGCTTATCAAATTTCAAGACTGTACGTCTAACAGTTTAAAAATGGGGATAATTGTCTATAACGCCACTTGAGCCCCCGCAACGCCACTTCTGGGTCTGTTTTCACAAAACCCATTTTGTAGGGGAATTGCACTCTATGAAAGGAATCTGCTTAGCAAAATTTGAAGACTGTGCGTCCAATTAATTAAAAATGCAAAAAAATTATCAATAACGCCCCTTGAACCCCGCAACACCACCTAGGGGTCGATTTTCACAAAACACATTTTGTAGTGTATTTCTATCCTATGAGAGGAATCTGCTAACCAAATTTCAAGACTGTGAGTCTAATAGTTTAAAAAAAGAAATAATTATTTATATCTGCCCTTAACCCCCGCAACACCCCTTGGGGGTCAATTTTCTCCAAACCCGTTTTGTAGCGGATATTTACTCCATGAAAGAAACATTCCTACCAATTTTCAAGCAGGTAGGTCAAATAGTTTAAAAACGAAAATATTTATCTCTTACGCCACTTATTCCCCTGCAACGCCACTTAGAGGTCTGTTTTCACAAAACCTTCTTATAGCTGATCTCTACTCTATGAAAGAAATCTCTTTATCAAATATAAAGACTGTGCGTCTAATAGTTTAAAAATGGAAATAATTATCTATAACGCCCCTTAAGTCCCGCAACGCCACTTGGGGCAATTTTCACGAAACCCATTTTTAGCGTATCTCTACCCTATGAGAGGAATCTGCTTACTAAGTTTCAAGACTGTACGTCTAATAACTTAAAAATAGGAATTTATAACGCCCCTTAAACCCCCGCCCCGCAACACCCCTTGGGGGTCAATTTTCCCAAAACCCATTTTGTAGCGGATATTTACTCCAGGAAAGAAACTTACCTACCAATTTTCAAGCAGGTAGGTGAAGTAGTTTAAAAACGGATATATTTATCTATTACGCCCCTTAATCCCCCGCAACGCCACTTAGAAGTCTGTTTTCACAAAACCCGTTTTGTAACTGATCATTATTCTACGAAAGGAATCTATATATCAAATTTAAAGACAGTGCGTCAAATAGTTTAAAAATGGAAATAATTATCTATAACGCCCCCTAAGCCCCTGCAACGCCACTTGGGGGTCGATTTTCAGCAAACTCATTTTGTAGCGGATCTCTACTCTCTGAAAGGAATCCGCTTACCCAATTTCAAGATTGTACATCAAGTAGTTTAAACATGGAAACAATTATTATTAAAGCCCTTAACCCCCCGTAACGCCCCTTGCGTTTCGAATTTCGGAAAATCCTTTCTTAGCTGATGTCTACTCTATCAAAGGAACATGTCTACCAAATTTCAAGTCTGTAGGTTGAATAGTTCCAGAGATTTCGTGATTAGTCAGTCCAGTCAGTCAGTGAGTGAGTCGCTTTTCTCCTTTATATATATAGACTAGCTGTTACCCGCCCGCTTCGCTGGGTATTTCATGATGTTTTATAAATTTTTACTGCTTATATATATGTATAAATTATTGATATCTAAGTCCTAGCATTAAGAATTCGATTGAATTGAAAAATATACTTATACCTGTAACTGTCACCTGTTGATAAAAAAAAGGGCAGAACTCATCTAATTTGTATTTTCTAAAAATCTCTAAAATTGAAGCATAGAATGATGTTTGCTCTTTCGTAACTCAAAAACCAAGTGGATTCCCGCAAAACCAATTTTCGGTGGATCTCTACTCCGTAAATTGAACATGCAAGCCAAATTTCAAGTCTAAATCTAACAGAAAAAAGCAAAGTTTTACTATAAATATCCCGTAATCCCGTTGAGAGCCGTTTTCCAAAATTACCGCTCTTAGCGGATTTCAATTCAACAAAAGAAAAATGCAAACCAAATTTCATTATTATAGTCCTTGTAGCTCGAAAAAAGTAATTTTTTTTGTCAATACGTCCCAGTAACCCCCTGCAACCCCCAGAACTTGATTTGCTTAAAATTTATTCTTAGTGGATCCCTATTCAACAAAAGAAACATGCTTAAAAATTTCAAGTATATGGGTCTAACAATTAAAAACAGGAATTTTTTTCTGTAACTCCTCTTGACCCCTCGCAAACATCTTTGGGGTCAATTTTCATTTTACTCTTTGTTAGAGGAACTCTATTTCATGAAAGGAACATGCCTACCAATTTTCAAGCAGGAGATCAAATAGTTTAAAAATGGAAATATTTATCGATTACGCCTCTTAATCCCCCGAAATTAAACTTGGTAGTTGATATTCGCGAAACCCATTTTGTAGCGGTTCTCTACTTTACGAAAGGAATCTGCTTATCAAATTTCAAGACTGTACGTCTAACAGTTTAAAAATGGGGAAATTGTCTATAACGCCACTTGAGCCCCGCAACGCCACTTCTGGGTCTGTTTTCACAAAACCCATTTTGTAGGGGAATTGCACTCTATGAAAGGAATCTGCTTAGCAAAATTTGAAGACTGTGCGTCCAATTAATTAAAAATGCAAAAAAAATTATCAATAACGCCCCTTGAACCCCCGCAACACCACCTAGGGGTCGATTTTCACAAAACACATTTTGCAGTGTATTTCTATCCTATGAGAGGAATCTGCTAACCAAATTTCAAGACTGTGAGTCTAATAGTTTAAAAAAAGAAATAATTATTTATATCTGCCCTTAACCCCCCGCAACACCCCTTGGGGGTCAATTTTCTCCAAACCCGTTTTGTAGAGGATATTTACTCCATGAAAGAAACATTCCTACCAATTTTCAAGCAGGTAGGTCAAATAGTTTAAAAACGAAAATATTTATCTCTTACGCCACTTATTCCCCTGCAACGCCACTTAGAGGTCTGTTTTCACAAAACCTTCTTATAGCTGATCTCTACTCTATGAAAGAAATCTCTTTATCAAATATAAAGACTGTGCGTCTAATAGTTTAAAAATGGAAATAATTATCTATAACGCCCCTTAAGTCCCCTCAACGCCACTTGGGGGCAATTTTCACGAAACCCATTTTTAGCGTATCTCTACCCTATGAGAGGAATCTGCTTACTAAGTTTCAAGACTGTACGTCTAATAACTTAAAAATAGGAATTTATAACGCCCCTTAAACCCCCGCCCCGCAACACCCTTGGGGTCAATTTTCCCAAAACCCATTTTGTAGCGGATATTTACTCCAGGAAAGAAACTTACCTACCAATTTTCAAGCAGGTAGGTGAAGTAGTTTAAAAACGGATATATTTATCTATTACGCCCCTTAATCCTCCGCAACGCCACTTAGAAGTCTGTTTTCACAAAACCCGTTTTGTAACTGATCATTATTCTACGAAAGGAATCTATATATCAAATTTAAAGACTGTGCGTCTAATAGTTTAAAAATGGAAATAATTATCTATAACGCCCCTTAAGTCCCCAACGCCACTTGGGGCAATTTTCATGAAACTCATTTTTAGCGTATCTCTACCCTATGAGAGGAATCTGCTTACTAAGTTCAAGACTGTACGTCTAATAACTTAAAAATAGGAATTTATAACGCCCTTAAACCCCCGCCCCGCAACACCCCTTGGGGGTCAATTTTCCCAAACCCATTTTGTAGCGGATATTTACTCCAGGAAAGAAACTTACCTACCAATTTTCAAGCAGGTAGGTGAAGTAGTTTAAAAACGGATATATTTATCTATTACGCCCCTTAATCCCCCGCAACGCCACTTAGAAGTCTGTTTTCACAAAACCCGTTTTGTAACTGATCATTATTCTACGAAAGGAATCTATATATCAAATTTAAAGAAGTGCGTCAAATAATTTAAAAATGGAAATAATTATCTATACCCCCCTAAGCCCTGCAACGCCACTTGGGGGTCGATTTTCAGCAAACTCATTTTGTAGCGGATCTCTACTCTCTGAAAGGAATCCGCTTCACTCAATTTCAAGATTGTACATCAAGTAGTTTAAACATGGAAACAATTATTATTAAAGCCCTTAACCCCCCGTAACGCCCCTTGCGTTTCGAATTTCGGAAAATCCTTTCTTAGCTGATGTCTACTCTATCAAAGGAACCATGTCTACCAAATTTCAAGTCTGTAGGTTGAATAGTTCCAGAGATTTCGTGATTAGTCAGTCAGTCAGTCAGTCAGTCAGTCAGTTCAGTCAGTCAGTGAGTGAGTCGCTTTCTCCTTTATATATATAGATAAGATA
>BMAO01037275.1:0-12384 GCA_019973975.1 Trichonephila clavata
AAAAAAAAATTATATAAATAGAACAAGAAATAGAAAATAATGTCACGATAGTTTTGCCTCAAAATATGCAGAGGAAAGAAGTAAATGAAGAAATAATTAGAAGATATCGAAACCAAAATGGCTGCTTCTAATTGTCTAAAAGTTGTGTATAATTAAATCCCTTTTTTCAATAATTTCTTAAAGGAATCGTTGATTACACACATAAACTAAAATAATGTATCATTCGCTTTGGTTAAAAAAAATTCATTTTTATATAGATACGTAAATTTCCTATTTATTGAGTAAAAAAAAAAAAAAAAAAAAAAAAAAAAAAAAAAAAAAAAAAAAAAAAAAAAAAAAAAAAAAAAAAAAAAAAAAAAATTATTGAGGTATTTGCTATTTCTGGAACTTTATTGCAAGGCTCTATTCCAGATTTTCATCTCTTGGTCATCAAAACTAGTCATTCTAATATTGGGGCCATAAAAAATAATTACCTGTTTTTATCACCTCGGCTATTTTTCTGATAACATAAAAGCTATCCTTTCACACGATATTTCAGAGTAGAAACTTCACTCCAAAAATTGTTCCAATCACAAAAATTTTATTAGACTTCATATCGAATTTTAATGCGATGAAGAGACATAAGGGCTTTTTAATATTACTTGATTTGATTTTTTTCAGCGTAAAATATATATTCCATATTTAATTTTAAAAAATCCATTTATCATCAGAGAAAAATTACCACTTTTTGTTGTTCCTACATTTATCATGTAAATAGGTATAACGACAATACGAATTAACAACAAACTTGAAAGGTTTTCTATTTTTAAAAATGTTTCAAGTATCAATCCTATTCAAGAAGAATGAGACTACAGTTATCTTAATGCATTAATTTTACCAAGAATAAGTGGCAATGGCCGAGTGGCTATGGACGCGAATTTGTGTCCAATGTTGTTTCTGTCTATATGTGGAGACGAGAGCTATGAAGAGTTTATGGTACCAGGGACGATAATTAAAGTAGCTGTTTACTGTCAAACATCACGACGGTTGCGACGATCCATTCAAAACAATTTCAATTGGGTATATTCGATCACCCGGCTTGTAGCCCCGACTTAGAACCAAATGGTTTTCATATCTTTCTTGAACTGGCCCCCTGGATGAATCAAAATTTGAGATCAATGAGGAGTTTCAAAACAACATTTAGGTTCATCTCACATCACCTGCAGGAATATTTTTCGAAGAGAGCATTGGAAATCTCGTCCATCGATGCAATAAATCTCAATCTTTATGGTGAAAGGTAATGATATTTGCACATAAATACTGGTTACTGCACATAAAAACTTCCCCTGTATGTCAGATGTAATCTTTTTTACCCACAAAAAGGGTTGATAGAGTAGCAACAGAGATTGATAATATAAATAAAAATACGCCTAAAAGTTTGACTTAGTTTATAAGTTTAAAAAAATTAACTCCAAGTTTTTCGAATGCATTAATTCAGTAGCGTACACAAAAATTTTCAAGGGGGGAGTCCATGGTCGAAAGTCCCCCAACTCGTATCATACCTCAAGACGACACCAATTGATTCTTCTTATTTTGTTAACAAAAAACAGTAAAAAATAAATTATTGAAATTTTTTTTGCATTAATTAATAAAATAAATTGTTAATTACAAGTATTTAATTAAATTTTACGTTATATATATACATGGGATTATATCATCAATCGAAAAAAAAACTCAAGGGCTTTGGAGGGTGTCCAGATCCCCAGGACCCCCCCCCCCCCTTGTGTGAGCCACTGCATCAATTTTAATCTACTCAGAAGGAAAGAGGGAACAATCTTCTCCACAGGTCATAAAAGGTCACGACGTCGCTTACTTATAGATTTAGAAATTCTTCGCTCAATTCTAAGCAAATAAGAATATTTGGCAAGTGGTGAAAGATGTGTCAGACAGTTAACCAAAACAGGATGCGCAGCGATTGGAATAAAGCCACTGCCACTATTCCACGTCACACGAAGTCGAAAAGTTAAAAAACAGGGAGTGTAACGCACACACACAGTTGGCGGCCAACTCAACTCTATTTGGCATCTTATAAAAAGTCAAAAATGTCAATATCGCCAGTCATCCGCATCAACACAGCTGAAAGGCAATTGGTTGGTAAGTTCCACAACACATCGAATGATTGCCCAGAAACAATAACGGCATGGGTGTGGTATTAGAATGCGATGCGCAATATCACAATGAGATACATCGAAAAGTTTTTTTTCTCTTTTTGTTGCCATTGTTGACGAGTAAATGTAATTCGTTCATTCAACCTGGAGATGTACGTGATATCTTGGCGAAGAAAATAGAAGTAAACAAATAAAATTGTCAAACAGCAAGCATCGTAAAAAGTGACGTTTCTCACAATAATAATTCATTGTTTAATTGGAAGTTGACGTTTCCTGTCATCTAATGCCCTAAGAGAAAAGAAAAATATAATCGGTAGCCAAGTTCCACAACACACAATAAGCCACACCTTATTGCAGTATAATTTTCCCACAAGTTTTGTACCAGTAATATTTTGTTGCGTACATTCGATAGAATATATTCCAAAATTCAGTCAAAAAACATATCGTAGGATTCAAAATTATTGAATATTATTATACATATATTATTTAGTAATTATGTACAAAATATTAGAACGTAATTTTTCTTTCAAGTTGAGAGAGATTCAAATTCTTACAAGTTTGGAGAAAAGCAACCCATTCACTCAACACGAGATCTCCCAACTCTTTGATTCGCAAACTTGAAATCTGACAGGCATGTTTCTTTTGTTGAGTAGAGATCGGCTAACACTTTTTGCGGAAATCGACTCCCAAGACGGGGAAGGGGCCCAATGAAAAGAAATTCCTGTTTTGAAGACCAACAGATTAGACCAACAGACTAAAAATTCGGGAAGCATGGTTCATTTGTAGAGTAGATATCCGCGAAGAACACGTCTTAGTGAAATCGACTGCTAGGAGGGGAGGGGGCTAAGGGGTAGACTTAGGTAAAAAGTTCCCGTTTTTCAACCGTAAAATCTACAGACTCGAGCTTTAGTAAGCAAGTTTCTTTTCTTGAGCAGAAATTTGGGGGGAGGGGGGGGGGACGAGTTTTGAACTTTTGTACCTACAAACTTGAAATTTGGTAAGCATGCTTTTTTTGTTAAGTAGAGATTCGCCAAGACGGAGTGATATGAGTCACAAGAGGGGCTACGGAGGCGTATAAAATAGACTTGAGTCTTACAAATTCAAGTCCTTTTTATATTAAAAAGCGAGGGATAAAAAAATGTTTTTCAATACATAAAAAGGCATAATATCAAGAATTATAAATCAATAATTTAAAGCAGTACATATATTCATGCAACATCGTGAAAAACATAGTGAAGTGGGCGGTATAACGTTTTCCCGTCACACAGCAAAAAGTCGGCTTCTTTTTGTGGATAGGATAACCGCGTTCCTATGCACATGTGCACCCTTAAAATATTGCAAGGCCTTGTCTTTGGTCATCCTTTCGGCAACCTCTGACACCGTGAGAACCCCCTACTCCGCCAACGAGCCGGATGTAACCCGTGGATAAAGAGGCTGACCGCTACCATCCCGAGACCCAGAGAGGCCACAGAGAACAGAACAAATGTAATCTAATCCCTCGCAAACAACAGAATTTGGACTCTAATGAACTACCTAACATTTTAATAACTTCAATGTATATACTGTAATTAATAGCTGTGACGTAAATAAACCAATTATTTAAATTAATAAATATCACGCTACCATGATTTTTTTCAAACGTCACAGCGGGAAATTGCTAGTTATTTTCTAAATCATTCGATATTGATATATTTGAAAGGCAGTGGCGCACACAAGGGGGGGGTCCTGGGGGTCCGGACCCTCCCCCCCCCCAAACCCTTGAGTTTTTTTTCGATTGATGATAATCCTATGTATACATGTAACGTAAAATTAAAGAAGTAACAATTAATTTTATTAATTAATGCTAATTATTAATTCAATAATTTATTTTTTACTGTTTTTTGTTAACAAAATCAGAAGAATCAATTGGTGTCGTCTTGAGGTATGATACGATTTGGGGAACTTTCGACCATGGACTCCCCCCTTGAAAAATTTTTGTGTGCGCTACTGTTGGAAGGAGAACGTAATTTCTACTTTAAGCCGGAAATCTAACAATATTTTTGTTTTGGAATGCCAAAAATAATCCCTATAAAATAATTTCAAACGTTTCCTTTCTCTGGTTTCTTTATACTGCCACAGTAAACAAGAACAAAAACTAACAACTTGTCATTCTTTTTTTTTCAAATACCACAATAGAACAAACAACTTTTACGAATTTTATTCCAGACTATGATTCCAATAAAGAGAACTCATTTGTTCCAAATCCCTTATTATTAACCTCATTAATTCTAATCGCAGAGCCTACCGCGCATGCTCCTTGTAATCATCGCTTTTCCATGCAATCGAGTCACACCGTGAGCTTAAGCCCCCGTTCGCGAATAAAATTCGCACGCAAACCACACAACGAGCTAGAGACACGCCACACCGATGTCTGCTAATCCCTTTGGGGGTGACAACTAACCAAATAAGGGTTGAAGCACCTCAATACATCACACCCCTGACCCAAACCGAAAAAGACAGCAGAACGACTATCACGTGAACCAACCAACGATGGGCGTCTCTGCGCATAGGAAACCATTCCGAGAAATGGTAATGAACTGAAGTGAAATGGCACCGCGGAATGTACAACTTGGGTAAAGGGGTTAAACATGCAGTTGAGCGATGGGGTGAACTGTCATGAGATGATGGATTTCATATTCCAAATGAAGGCAGATGTGTTTTCATGGTGGTTAATGGTACAGGCTTATTTTCCACTCAGGGTGGAAGGAAGGGGGGGGGGGAGATAAATTTTATGCAACGAGAAAATAGCTCGAGGCCTAGGTAAGGATCAAAAAAAGAAACAATAAAAAAATATAAAGTTTTCAAAGGAAACCGACAAGAGAGGTATGTTAGTTTCCAGGCAGACGATAAGAGCGGTGTGGTTTCGGAAGATAGGTTTTTATCGCAGTATCTGCCCCCTTCGGTAAATTATATGTGGCTACCTCGAAAAAACAGAGTAATTTGAGGCGAAAGTAAAAATAAACATGAGAGTAGGATTCTAAATGTGCGGAAAGATTTTGAATCAAACCTGTTTTTATATTTAGAAAATACTGAGAATTTAGTTGGAAATTTGTAAGAGTAAAAAAAAGCTATATATATATAAATTGTTTATTCATGGTATTCATTGTGTCTGTATTCGCGTTTTCAACGTATTTGAAGCAAACACAAAAAGTTACCATTGTTTCTATTTCGAAAAATATAAATAATTTCTTCCAATCAGATACACTTCATTCAAAAACAATTCTCTGAAAATAAAATGAAATAGGAAAAAATTCCCATATTTAATCCATTCAAACGTATTTAAAATATTTTATGTTCGAAATAAATCTTGCACTCAGAAGAGAAGAAAAATATGATGAGAAATATTAATAGAGCTTGCAATAATCATATAGTATAATGAACACACAATATAATTATTGTTAATTTATGGGAATAGTTGGAAATAAAATCATTAGTACACTTCAAAGAATAATCGATAAATTTCATATCGATATAAACGATCTTTGTAGCAATTAATAGTAGTGATATCGCTACAAACAGAGATAAACTATCTTCCTTATAGCGGTAGAACTGCAGGTAAGATTTCACTGAACTTAATAATGACAACAACAAAATAAATGTGTTTCAATACTGTTCAGTATAAAATCATTATATTTGAGTTAAATGCATTTAAGAATCATAGCAAAAAAAACAAACAAAAAAAATAGTTCAGAACGCCAAACTGAAAATAATCTTTTTTAAGCCTAATTCTAAGCTTTTTAGAAACATGTATTTAATTTCGTTATTCGTCTCAGCAAACGATAATTATGAGCACAAATAATTCTGTCGAAAAATATCTTTTCTCGTATAACCTTTCAAGATATTAATTTCTAATTCAAAAACATGCATAAATCTGAAAATAAAATTCAATCATATTCAAAACATTTATCCTTCTTAGAACCCACAATTTCTTCAATATATAAATTACTTCAATCTCAAATTTAATGGAATAAAACAAATTCTTCTTCAACCAGAACAGCTGCAACATATTAATTTTGAAATTGAAAATACTTGTTCCAAAAATCGATCGAATCACGGCGCAGAAAAAAATACACTGCGATTCACTCATTATGGAGGTGTGAAACGACAGCTGGTGTTTTGAGTCGGTCAAGGTTAAATTTCGTCGAAAAAAATGAATTATTCGTAGACGGGGGTAAATTTGGATATTAATCTAAAGTGTACAGAAGATGACGTGTCCCAACTTTAACACTGTACGAAGATAACCTTGAGAAAAAGCATGTACTTTTTGATCATCCTGTCGCTCGAATTCATTAACATGATGACATTCTAATCTGGTACGAGAGTACCGAAAAGAGATAACTGGGAAAAATAAATGAAATGAGGAAACTAAAACTATGTTGCACAATGTATATTATTGTAAAATGTTGTAATTGTAGTCGCGGAAATATAATGCATGCGTTTATGAATTGATATTCGAGGTTTTTTCTCTTCGTTCTTTTTTAAAAGCTTCCTGTGATTTAACTCAGAGGTAATTGCTTTTTCCACGGAATAATTTGCTGTTACTTTTTAAGCTAGGCCTGTAAATATCATCATACACTTGTTTTAATTACAACTGCAATAAGACTGTAGCGTTAAATATTAATAATAATTTCAAATTTTAGAATAAATTCCCACACAATGTGCATAAAAATTAAATAGAATAATACTTGGGGTACTTTTATTCTCTAAGTGTTTTTATTTAAGAATACGCATAATTATTCCCATCAAGAAAATCTAATTTGTGTTTGCCTTTTAAAAAAATGAAATACATTGTTGTGTCTTTTTGAAATCAAACCTTAGTTTTCAATATCTTTCTAAAATTACAATATTTCTGAATTGATTCGCTTAAGATTAGAAATTTACACAATTTCCAAGTTTAAACCACACCCAAAATTATTTTTTATAAAAAACGCAACAAAAAAATAATAAATTATTTAAATAAATTTCTTTAAAAATATAATCTGCAATTTAAATTGAATACACAAAAAGGTCCAAATTAAACTACAAAACATTTCTCAGTTGAGGTTCAAAATATAATCACACAGACTCCTTTAAGAGATATCCTTTTTTTAAAAAAAATATATATATATATATATATATAAATCCAATTGAAATTATTAAGAAACACGACAAGCTAATATGTTTAGAATACAACAAATTGAAGTTAATTGAAATGATTTTTTTCAAAAAACCAAAGAAATAATTTCAATAAATTTCTTTAAAAATATACTTGCAATTAAAACTACATTTCCCTTCCCATCCAAAACATAATTACTACACTTGGAATCATTTTTTAAAAAATGCAAACAAATCCAAGAATATTTTTTTTCCTATTTAAAGATTAAAATCTGGAATGATGATTAAAATCTATCCAGTTATCTCGAGTACATGAAAGCCAATCTGTAATCGCTGATTACCAGGGGAAAAAATGAACTTAGTTTTGGAAATTCATTATTGTGGTTGAAATACTCTCTTTCATTGCTCTGAGCGGCTTACAAAAAAAAATCCCGGAATGCTGCGAAAAAGTGAATGACCATCAGCGCCTCTCAAGAGTGTTATGTAAGAAAATAAAGAAACTCGATAGAGAGGATTAAAGGAAAGAAAGAAAAAAAAAAAAAAGAACGTGTTCACGCCATTAAATTTTCAAGAACTCTTAGTCCGATACCGGAAGACATTAATTTCTTTGTTTTTGATCGTCTGCACAATAAATGCATAACTTGGAATTTAAAAATGAAATGAAAGAACATTTTTCTGTCTGTGTGTGGCCTTAGCATTTTATATCGATAAGCAGTATATTTCTTAATATAAAAATGTAAATGTGCATTTAAAGATTTTAAATGTTTCAAATCAACAGTAAATCTTAAGAAATAATAAAATAACAATAAAAAATTTTAAAAAACATTCGGAAGAAACAGAATCAAATAAAAATAATTAACAAAAATACATTATATATATACTAAAAGAATTCCACAAATATTCGAAAATATTAGGTGAGGTCTTGAAATTTATAGTAAAAACTTCAGAAATAAAAAACATGTCGTAATCTAAATTGGAATAAAAAATACAGAATTTTTCAACAAAAACTGCAGTGAAGAAAAAACAACTTAAATTAGCTTAGTACATAAAATAGAACAGCTGTTATTTTAGAATGTTTCCGTTAGGCTTAGCTAGAATATCATTGGGAAAAAAAACGACAAATATTTTAACTTGTAATTTGCTATTCATATTTTTGCACAATATTGTTTTGTGTTTTGTAAACTAAAATGTATAGTTCTAAAAAATATTTTAAGTTACAATGTGAAATACGTTCTGAAGATGTTTTTCATCAATCACTAAATGTGAGAATAACAAACATTTCTACAACATTAAGTAAATTAGGAAGAAGTTCGTTATAAGCAATATAAAGAAAAAGAGGGTTAATTTCTTAAAGGATGTACACGTAATTAATTTATTCAATTTTTATCAGAAGTCGTTATCAAATTCGTTATAATTTATCACAGAAATAAATAGAAAAATATACAATAAGATTAAATAAGAATATTATAAAACAGCTTACTTACTATACTACATCTCACCACGAGAGCATACTATTCGGTTACAATTAAGGAAATACTCCCGTACCAAATTTCAAGTGCCATTTAAATAAATTAAAATTAGCATATAAATGTTTCATAATTATCATATAAATGTCTTGTAATCATCATATAATTTTACGATTACTAAGATAATTATACTTTTTGCTCTATTCAAATCAATTCATCTTCTATACTTATTTTAACTAATTCATAAACTGTTCCAATTTCTACATTGACCATCTCGCGAATTATACATAAATGATTCAGAGATTATTCAGTTCCGAATGCAAATAAAATGAATTAGTGTCTTTTTTTATGATAAATATCTAATCACAGTCAAGGAGGATACTTTTAATAGTGTTGAAGAGTTTTCAGATAATCTTTGCAATAAAAATTAAAACTATTAGAACTATTGAAAAAGTTTTGGATTCTCTCCCCTAATAATATTCGAATTTTTATGCCATTATTTTTCAGATTTTCACCTACAATTAGAATGGAACAAAACTTTTAGTTTTGTGCAATCTAGCAAAAGATAAATAAAATAATATATTTCTACGAAAATACGCTAAGTTTCAATCATAACAAAATAATTACTTGTTACTTGAGTAGAGTAAGTAATCATATTTTTGAGCTTTTTCTTCACATGAAAATACAGTTACATTAGACAAGTTTTACTGCAACAGCTCGGGTCACAATTTAATTCTAGTTATTGTTTTTATTAAAGGCTTAAGCTTGGAAGTTGGTATTACTGCAACGGATGGTAGTATATACAATGCTTCGTTCATCTCAACTAAAAATGTTTATAATTTTTTTAAAATTACAATCAAAATTGTGCCCTACCATTTAATGTTTTTATAAAAACTGTAATTTACATGCATGCATTGTTTTTAATTAAATTTATATCTTTTATTGATAAAAAATTGTAGCTAACACATCGATATAATCTTTATTCCGATAATTAATTGAATCGAGTTAGGCTTTTAATCGTCATCGAATCTTTTGTTAAGCAGCATGCTTCATGGCAACGAACTGTTTAGTTGACAATGATTCGGTGGTGTGTAAAATGACGCTCATTATGATGAAACATATCACATAACTAACCTTTTGTCATTCGTTATTCTCCAGATATTCATATTCTAATGTATTATACAAATATTATTTCTTTTACGAACTCGTATTCTTTTGAATAAGCGGATCTGTTTCATTTTAAAATGGTCCGTCAGACTCAACAAATTGCAAATTCTATAGTTCTTCCTTTTCTAGGCAAAAAAAAAAAATTGTATTTTACGATTGACTATATTTATTAACAATGTTTTAATATGAGTTACAAATGATTAAAAAATATATTAATAGCATCACTTTTACGACAAAATATTGCAATGAACTTATTTTAAAAAGAAGCATTTATGAACTAATAAATCGAACATTTTATATTTACGTCGCAATCCACAGAACTATTTGTTCTTACATCAAAATTCTACGAAACCCTAACTTAAGTTCCTTTGCTTTGAAAGGCAAGGGAATGAATGAATTCCCTCGCAATAACTCTCGAATGCCATGCATTTTCCCACAAAATCTTTTGATCAATCATAGAATTATTCGGATAATAGTATTTATGTATTTAAAAAAACACATTTCCATACTTTCCCGCCATTTCTCAGACTACCGAACATCCTTGTGTTCGAGGTCAAAACGTTCGATTACATCCGAAAGAATGTAAACAAATGAGCAGGATAATCAAGACACGATCTTCGAATTTCGTCAATCGCGATGAACAGAATCAATCTAAATGTTTATGACAACTCTCGAGATCTTATAGCAGAAGACATAACAAATGGTGGGAAAGATTTTACATGCGCTGCTTAATACTTACATCAATCAACAGCAGAAAGAATTCAATCCGTGTTAGTAGACATCTTAAATGTTAGGCAAGTCCGGACCACCCAGGGGAATACGTTAGTAATATGCAAGAAAGGTTACTGATATTTAAAACTGAAATGAAAGGGTCCAACTATAATTATTCTAATGTTAGAACGAACTTCGACTGAGGCTCGCTGAAAAAAATGCAATTTCGATTACAAAATACCTGTAGATTTTTACCGGAAGGTTCTAACCATAAATAATTTACCACCTTTCGCAATATTATGCAATAATATTGTAAGCATGATAACTTGAGGAATAAGCTGGTTATGAAACAAGTAGTTCATACATTTCCTGTTTACTTTCATTAATGAAATTAAACGCCTTGGAATCGTAATAACCGATTAAAAACCTACTCCTTTCCTAAAACAAAACCGCCTAATGTTTCGAAAACAAAAAATCAATTAATGGCGGTTAACTGTTTGGAAATGATCTATTGAATTTGAACTTATTTCAACAATAAGAAATAATTTTCGACTGAAATTTTGTATCGATCCATTAAAAGAATAAATAAAACTGTTATTTTGATAAGAAAAATTCAAATATGAGGGTTGTTTCAGAAAGAGTCCGTTATGGATTTTAACGCAGAGACGTTTAATGGCATGGGCCAATTGGGCCCGAAGACTCGTCTCATTCTCATCTTGGCTTCTATAAGTCATGATCAAAAAATAATTTTAATAATCTAATTTTATTTACGGAGATATTCTTTGAAAAACAGGGAATTTCGAACTATATGCCAACTGGCCACAGTTGAGTAACGTACACCGCAACCCACCCCCCATCGCGGGGGGCAGGGTTTTAGGAGGCCCGAAGCCTCACTGCCAACAAGTACCCTTTGTAAAATCCTACTTGGGGGCCCAAAACCTGACTTTGCAGGGGGCCAAATGTTCTCCGTTACGCCACTGAGTTGCAAGACTACGTTATTATATATCCCCTAGGCCAGGGGTGGCGAACCTTTATGGATCAAGGTGCCATTTTTTCTAAAGAAGTGTTTATGAGGTATAGACGTGCTGTCAAATAATTTTAACTTGAGATTATTGGGAAAATAATAACTAAATACTAATAACACAAAACTATTTACTACGAAAAAATACCTTTTGCAATGTATAGTTGTAAATGTTTTAGTTATACGTGCAATTCAAATTAAAGTAACATTAGTGTGACTTCTGTTGTGTTGCAGATTGGATGACAAATAACTTATATTAGGATTGTAAGAGATGTTGTTACTTTTTGCAGAATACAATCTGAATTTCAGTCATCTGCCAAACGGTTTCTAAGCAATTAATTATTTACTAATAATGCCATGTTTCTCGGTCCGCCTAATTTGGAATTCTCTGTTACACTTACTATCTTGCACTTTTTGTTCTTTTGCTGAACTAGCCATGTTAAATAACAATTAGAAATCGTAAATATAACACAGATAAACTTTAAAATACAGTTGTCAATGAAATTGACTATGCTATGCGTAGACAAACTTTACATCATAAGCAATTGTAGTCTACGACGTAACTAAGGCAAGATAATTACAAACGAGTGTGCTCCCTGCGACCGATCACTCGCGTTTGTTCGTAATACTTAATAGTGAATTTCGAACTTCGAAATAAAATGCAAGCCATTTTGATCACTGGTGTGCCAATATATGGCACGCGTGCCATCCCTGCCCTAGGCCTACCCCCATACACCAT
>BMAO01037276.1:0-13116 GCA_019973975.1 Trichonephila clavata
CCTCAAATAAAGAGTCCGTAAGTTCAGGATTATTGCATAACAGGAACAAAGTTATTGCGTAGCCTATTATAATAGGTATTGCTAAAGCAATCAATCCAATATGATTAACTTGAACATAATGCTTCATAGCGGAATGATATCTTCTTCCAAGACTGAAAAATCTTTTTAACATAACTTGAATTTGTCGTTTTTCAGCCACATGCAGTAATAAACTTCCCAGAATGAACATTCTCCATAGAATTCTTGAGAAGGTTAACTTTTTACACTGAAAAGAATCACATTTAAGCATGTCATTATGAAAATAATCAATCTGTAAAATATGCCCAAATTAAACAAAAAAATAAATGCAGCATGGAGAATTTGCATAATTTTCTTTGACAGCATTTAGCGCTACAGGCATTCCAAGGATAAACATTATTTTTAGAAGAACGTTCGATCTTGAAATCGTCTGATGAAGAAAACTCTTCATTGCGTTTCTTTCAAATGTTTATTGAAGTTATAATTTAAAATATTTAAAAAAGTACTCGCGCACATATTTTTGATATAAATAACACATTTTCACTAAAATACATAAATGAAATGCATTAGAAGTATTCTAAAAGTTTTTTTGATTATTTCAAGTACTTTGTAACGTAACAGTATTATTACACAATGAGCATTTGAGACAACCCATTAATGAAAAGACAAGCGATATGTATTGTTTCCAAGTAGCATTATTTTTTTATCTGTTGTGAATTTTCCCCGATGACGTCATTTTATTTTTATAATGGACATCCTTCCGTAATCAATAACTCCTTGTCAATTTGTAAAATGATTTTGAAAAAAAATACAAATCAATTTTTTTTACAAATGCTATTGATTAATAATGCACGTAAAATAAGTTGCAATCTATGTTAAATAGAAGAAAAATTTGTTTAATAATACAAAATCAAGTTCTGACACATATAATCAAGTAAATGAATTCCGAAAATTTTTAGCTTTCACGATATTAAACACACGCAAACAAATATTTATCTTTCTCTACAAAATAAAAATTATGTTTCTCAATGGAAACGCGTATGTGTAATTTATTTAAAATAAAAATTGTGTTTTAGTTTGGTAATGTGTGTGTTCTTTTATATCATCTCGAAGGGAAGTAAACTTTTTTAAAAGTCAAAATACTTTCTTTTTCACTTATTTGAATCTACTATTAATTTTAAAGTATTAAGATATTTTTAAACGAAGAGCGATCGTGCGGGGCACAGGATTATGAAATCTTTAATTCTGGGAAAACTATTAATTTGTTACCAATTACCTTGTCAGTATCCTTCTATTTGACAGCATTCATGGAAACTTAAATGTATTTGTCACATATTACCCTCTTTTTGCGGGAATGGCAAACGTTTTTTACAATCATAAGGTACTTTGAGAGACTGAGTTCTCCACGCGACTACTCTTGTCCCAAAATTTCTGTGAACTATCTACATTTTATCCCTGAGAACGACTTTTTTCACAGCTATGTTATATGACTAATTACGGGTTTATAAATGTAAATAAACATAATTTTTCCCGGAGAAGCATAGATGTTCGTAAATGTATAATGCCTTCGCCATGGAGGTGTTCTAAATAGCTGTCTAGCCGCAAGTCCTCTTGAGAGGTTGGGAAGGGAAGGAGAGGTGAGATGCTAATCCTGGGTGTTATACGTCTAAACTGGTGTGGAATCGAGCCAAATCACACTGTCACCTGTTTATGCTTAAATATGCGGCTAATGATATTCGTATACGTAGCGCTTTCCCGTGATGAATTCCGCGATCCTTAATCTGTAGTTACATAGTTGGAGACACATGTGAGTGGCATAAGTAACACCAACAACAACGACTCCTTATAGTTATAAATGTAATGAATAGCTCTCGAGGCAGGATGCTCGACATGTAAGCTTTAATATGGGCGAAGTACGATGCTCACAAGAAAGTTATAGAAGTCGGACTCCTAGTTATCGGACTACTCAGGATTTACGAGATAGAACAGATATTATGCAGGAATGTGAGTAATTTTATATATTTGGCAGGTGATTTCTGGCAATTCTCCGTGTAATCCAGAGAGGTACACGGCAGATAAAATCAGAGCCTGTATTAATCATCAAGCTATGGCGAAAGTTGAAATTCAGCTAAAACGAATATGAGAGTGTATTTCATAATGACGTTGATTCGGAACATTATGCAGAGACTCAATTGAAAATCGGTAATGGATGTTTGGGCGTATATGTTGGAGGTTATATTTTACTTACCAGAGAGTTTTGTTATTTAGTAGAAAATGATGCAAATCTTATTGTTCAAATTTACCCTGGCTTGCAACAAAATTTAAATTGTGATCAGTGGTTGATCAACATTGGCGCCTAACAATGACACTTTCAATAAAATCAACACTGAAAATTTAAACGACGTGCGGGGAAATAGTAAAGTTTTCCATCCTGTTCAATAATCACACATTAATTATGGCCAAATTGATCTTTAATTTAACAATTACTTAAATATATACACATGACATCACAAAACGGAACAACACTTAACCAATCTAACAGAGTTCTGATCTTCTGCGCAACTCGTTTTGCGCAGCTCACAAATTCCCTCTTCAAATTCCCGAAGGGATTATTTAACGGCCGATCTGGAATGATGATTTAAGGGATTCTTACTCATTGTCCCAATGGAAAATCATCCGTCTGAAGACGATGCGCCAGAAAATAGACTAAAAAAACAACAAAAAAAATACATGGACATAATTCAGAGAAAAATGATTGAAATTTGATTATGCGCGCAGAGCCCCAGGAAATATAATAAACACATAAATATCGGAGACACGTAAATATACATACATTATAAAAAACTACATAAAAGAAATAGAAATTTCGCACAAAAAAAACAAGAAAATACATATAATGAATACTCTACATGTACATTAATTTATTATTTTTTTGACTTATACTTCCAAAAAAACTTTTAGCGAATATACATAAAAATGAAGCAAAAAAAAATCCCTACTCAGAAATTCTAAGCCTGGAAAGTGCATCTGCATTACCGTGAGCACTACCCCTTCTATAGGAAACCTTAACATTGTATCTTCGTAAGGCCCATCTGGTCAATTTGGCACTGTGAGGAGCACTATTGGTAAGATATATCAAAGGGTCATGATCTGAAATGACCTGGATTTGTGACCCAAAGATCCAAGTGTCAAATTTACGAAGCACCTCTAACACGCGCTAAATGCTTCACGCTCGATCGGGGACCACTTCATTTGGGCCAAAGTCAGTTTTTTGCTAAAGAAAGCAATTGGTATTTCCTCCATATGGTCATTGTGCTGAGCTAAACAAGCGCCAATGGCAGTAGCGGAAGCATCTGTGAATAGTAGAAAGGGCGAGAAGGCATTTTTACAAGTTCCTCCTTCAGTTTAATGAAAGAATCTTCAGTTGACTCCCAAGGAATGTCCTTCGGAATGTTCTTTTTAGTCAAGTTAGTTAAGGGCAATACTAACTGTGTGAAGTTCGGGATAAATTCTCGATAATAACTCGTGAGACCCAAGAAACTTCTGACTTCACTTTTTGTGGTAGGTCGACTCAGTTTCCGAATCATTTCTACCTTTTCAGAATCAGGAGAATGTTTCCCTGAACCAACTATGTGACCTAAGAACTTAAGAGATTTTCTGCCGAAGGAACACTTTTCCAGGTTCACCTTTAGCCCTACTTCTTGCAAAGACTTAAACACCTTGGCAATGTGATCGAGGTGTTCTCCCAAGTTGTCGAATAGATAGCAACATCATCGATGCATGAGTGGCAATATTTCCGATGCAAGAACAGAGCAATGTCCATGGACTTCTGAAAGGTGCTTCCAGCATTTTTCATGCCCGAAAGGCATAACCTTCCATTGATAATGCCCTAAATGAGTCACAAATGCTGTCAAAGGCTTGGCCTCATCCTTCTTTGGGATCTGCCAATAACCTTTCGTCAAGTCTAGTACACTTATGAATCTGGCTTGGCCAATTTCAAAAAGAAGTCTCTTGCGTTCTTCGCATGGATATGCATCAGTAATTGTGACATTATTTAAAATCTATAATCTACACAGAGTCTTACGCTTCCGTCCTTTTTAGAGACACATACGATAGAGTGAGCCATTCACTTTCACTAGGCTCAATCAGTCCTAATTGAAGTAACTCGTTATTGTTTATTTACTTCTTCTGAAGGCTATCGGTATGCGGTAAGGTTCAGTTTCTTTGGAACGTAATCGGGATTAAACTCACTGAATGCCTTTTTACCTTAGCAGAGCCTAGAACAGAGCTAATACGTCTGGGAATTTAGAGAGGAGGTCCGCAAGCTGAAGTTTTTGAGAATTTTCTAGACCAGAAGAGCTGTCCATTACATGGTTGTAATGTCATTGATCACAATTCTACTGTATCAGTAGGGAATAGTGAAGTTCACCAATTCATTGTCTTGGTCAAATATAAGACCTGTTTGCTCATTTGGCTATGTACGGTCGTAATTTATTGAAGTGGGATCCTTTTCACTTCCATCCTCCATTTTACTCTCGCTGTATGTGGTCTCGGTATTCTATGATAGATGCGGACCATCCATTTTTTTAAAAGCTTGTGAGACGACGATAGATAAGTACCAAAACCTGGTCACCAACTGCCAAACGTTTTCTCTAGACCTAAGGTGTATCTACTTGCATATTCGGCTTGCGCTATTCAGAGTTTCCTCTGCCAGTTATGAGCCTGTTTTAGTTTTTCAGTTAAGTCTCTTCAATATTCCTCAATGGACTCTGAGCTACCAGTGGGAATTTCCTTGTCACCGGTCCAAACCGCCTTCAATAGTTTCAATGGGCCGTTTGGTAGCCAACCGTAAACAAGTTGTATGGCGAGACGCTTGCTGTGCTATTGGGCACTTCCCGAACGCAAACATGAGGTACGGAAGTGAGAATCCCATATTTCCGTTTTCCTGAATATTTTTATTCGCATTTCTTTTAGAGTCCGGTTCCAACGCTCTACAGCCCCCCCCCACCCCATGCTCTCCGGATGACCTGGAGTAGCGAATCTTGGAGCTATTCCCATAAAGTCCTTGAAGGCTTCAGTCAATTCAGCAGTGAAATTGTTCCCTGATCAGTGCAAATAATTTTTTGAACCCAGTTGGGTGAATATCATCATTAAAACTTCGCATGTTGTTTCTGCCTTGATATTCCTAACTGTACGGCTTCTTACCATCTGGTGCAAATATCAACTGCACAGATAATATACTTATGACCTCTGCGAGAGGATGGCTCCAAAGGGCCAATACAGTCGACACTCCATACTTCAAATGGGTTTTCCGGTCGAACTATGGGTGTTATGGGAATTCTATCCCGGTAAGTGATCCCTCTTCTAAGCTGACAGGTATTGCAACTTTGACAAAATGACCTTACATCTTGTTTGAATTTAGGCCAGAAGAAGGAATATTTGATGCGCTGTTTAGTTTTACTCTCACCTAAATGTCCAGCTAAAGGTATTTCGTGGGTCACTTTCATAATTTCTTCTCTTTTGCAGGTGGGAAGGACAATTTGTTTTACATTTTCACCGCATATTGATTCAGTGTGTATTAAAACTCCATCATATCAATTTCGTACGCATTTTGTTTGTTCTTAGCCTGGCTCCAGACTGGTCCCAATGACTCGTCCATTCTTTGAAGTTTAACAAAAGATGATTTCGCCTAATTTGTTTCCGATATCTCGGTCTCTTGCTCTAAGGCTAAAGCGGATAGGGGCATCTTAGGGAGAGTACTGCAATGGAATTATAAAACACCCCCTGCAAACTTCCAAACATTAAACCAGTATATACATGCAATTGACCAAACGTTATTAGTCGACTTCTTTCAAAGTCTCCAATCTAATGTGAACATTGTGGTAAAGTAAGTAGAAGCATGATTCGTCTGTATATAAACTATCGTGTCATTCAGTTGCCCATACCAACCGTTCAGTTTACCTTCGCAGATGCAAACGCCTATGGATTTGAGACAAAGGTAATAGCAGCAGTGACGCCTTCTGTACTTTCCACTGAACTTACAAACGACATTGTAAACGTGACATACGTGAAATCACCGAAAAATATGGGACAAACCGAATATGGTCGTTACGTGGTTTTTGATGTAGCAGAGTGGTCCGACATTACTGTGCGCACAATATAATTGTTACCGCATGTAATGTTGTGGTGAGGCTGGTGCACTCAGTAACATTAGTCTGTCTTTCTTCGGGCATCCATTGATCGCAGATCAGCATTATTTATTACTGTTTGATTACGTTTGACTCATGAACACTGATTTTTCTGAAGAATATTCCTAATTTTTATAGGCAATGATCATCCTCAATAAAACTCAAAAATGTATTCAAATGTTGCTCATATCCTTTTTCGAGGCATACATACTGAAGCTATTCACGTAAAACCAAATCCCAATAAAGAAATCGCAATACTTCAAAATAGCATTTTGCACTTCCTTCCTTATGCATTCCATGGTGCCTTATAAACAGTCCCGACGTGCGTCTACGCTGAAACGCTAACCATTTGCAAATCATTTTCCAGTAAAAAATTCAGTGCATATATCATGTTGCCGTTCCTTGACCATCACTAATGAAACGTTCTTCGAGTGCCTGCTTGAGCACTTTGTGTGGCCAACAATCCAATCACAGACACACATATATATACAACGGTATTGCGATAACTTTTTACATGGGATAAGTGGTCTCTTATATGAGCTTATATTAAAATTAAGTTTAAATTTCATTGTTAAATGTTAAGCGAACATCTAATATTATGGAATGGTTGCGAACTCCAAAACCCTTTGTTGCAACGCCAATGTACTGTGTGTGGGGGGGGGGGGTAATTCATCGTTTATATTTAGTGTGTTGGTAGACAGTAGGAGGAGACTATTTCATTTGTGAAAGTATGAGCTCAGACATCATGTTGTAGGGAAATATGAGAAAGAGTAAATGATAGGAAACGTAATAAGTTCTTTAAAAATTACATTTATTTTTGAATCATTCTTAAAGGCTTACAAGAGATGCTTGAATTCCCAATCGTTCGTTTGAGTACCCACCTCACAACGGCTTTGCCTGGATAAGTGGATTTGTTGGAAAATGGTGGTATTTCCCAAATGTTGGAAATGGTAAACAATATGTGTGCTACAAGATCTCTGATGCTGGCCCCAGTTGTCTCATACACCATGTTCCTCATCACAGCCCAATGAAGTGAATTGTAGATAAATCTGGTGACCGTTGGGATGAGCAATCTACCGTGACCCATCCATTGAGCTCAAATTTTTTGCTCACGCACATCTTTTATGAAATGTGCTGAAGAGTCTTTAAACTGAAAATACTTCTTAGGAGAATAACTCCTAGAATATTGTTCATAAAATAAGGTATTAGAAATATGAGGTAGTTTGCGTCGCTGAAATGATATAGTAGTATATAAGTCCCAGTTAACAGTCGCCCACTGTCCAATCGATGGTCACAGTACAAACACTAAAGGTAAAACATTACTGCACATCTCTAACTTTCATAGTATACGGGTTCTGATTAGCCCAGACAGGCAAACTGTATGTATTGAAAACATTTTAACGGATGAAGGACGCTCTATCGTTGAAAAAACATGCATTGGGAAATTGATCAATGTTTATTGTCCTCGTGACCCATTGACACAAAGTAATACACTCAAAAGTTTTAGCTGTTTAGAATAATTACTGAACTCCTTCCCAATAAACATGATACAAGATTTCCACATTTAGTATCCACCATCCTGTTGATAGCTAAACTCCAAACAGGATAACAATATCTTATGTGCTAGAATAGGATTGTTCTTCAATACACTGTACGACAGCTTCCTTGATTGAAATAAAGACACCGAAGAAACGTCGTGTAGAGATAGCCGATGCACTTTAAATCTGTCGAGCTCATAGTCCTCCCGCCTTTTTGGCATGCTAGTTTGGAGAGATGGTTCCGTATCAGGTGTCAACTTCGCCACCTACTTAAGATTCAAAATTTACGTGGTCCGTCACCAATAAACTTTATGTTACTTCATAGCATGACTTTAATATAACTCTAACTCTTTGACTGAAAATTTCCGTTTAAATTAGTAAATTCCTCGATCAACAATTGTACCAGCCAAGAATCCTGTTTTGCAGAGTTATCATTGAACATATGAAAATATTTGATTTGATGGTATGGTACGTGCTGGTTGGGGTAGCTCTCTGCGTAGATTTATGTAGTTTTAGGACAGCATACCTTCCACCCCTGAAGTTGCATTACTGCTACTTCAGAAAACGTATGCCTGTTCATGTTACTTCTGTGCTGTCACCTTGTCGAATGACGGTTGGCTGCACATATCAGACAGGTTTAGGTTTGAATAACAGATGTGGATACAAAGCGTTCTTTATTCTCTTATGCATTCGTTTGCGCTCATGCATTCCACCATGAAATAATCTTCTTTTCCTATTACCTTCCACCCCATCAAATATTGAAGATATATTTAGACATAAACCCAGTATATATAACCATTATTAGTAAGTTGTTGTAATGTGTTAACGTAATGCTTTACGATGACCGTCGCCAAAAGCCCTCGAGTAGCTGATTATTCCGACATTAATACTCACTAGCTCGCTAGCGTAATGCTAAATAATATGTACGAATATAACATAATAATATAAAACAAATAGCTATACAGTGATATAATATCACTGTCAGGCTTAGGGGGTTGCATGGTTAAACCCAGTTTCAAATATATGCATATGAATGTTACGAAATGGAACTGATTTTTTTTCACTTTTTATGCATGATTTAAAGTGACAAAGAGATTTTTTTTTTTGAGTATCCATACAGGAGAACGACAATAAAAATTTCAAATGATACGAAACATATTTAGAGAAATGATGATACAAACACAGTTTTTGTTACATATTTATTAAAATATGTATAGACTGTCTGATGAAAATTGGTTTTATTTGAAATGAAGTTCTCCTTATCTCGTCTGCTTGTCGAACTATTTTGTTCAACTAATGTTCAAAAATAGCACCCAAGCCGTAAATATATTTCAGACGAAAATTTAAAAAAAAATTATCTCTTAAACTTTACTATGATATTAAAAAAAAAAATTCTGACTTTTCTTTGAAACATTCATTGTTTTTCCATATATAAACATTTTACATTTAATATTACATGTATTTTAAAGCCTGTTGAATTTTTGTTCATACTTTAAAGATAACTAATTGTGAAGGAAATAATAATTCGCAAATAGTATGCTTAGGTTAAATTCTGAAATTTGAGTTTTGTACTATTATTTATATAATCTGTCTGAAATAAACATCGGTTTATTTCATAGCTGTAAGCCATCTCGGTCAATTATATATTTCTGGGCCACACAAAATGCAACACCCTGAATGAAGCATGCGAGCCATGTGAAATTTACATCATGCGTTGTTGGCGATGAAATATGCAAATCATGAGCATTATAGCGCTGACGCACCCACAAGCATTATATAAGAGAATAGCGCCACCCACAAGCACTATATGAGAGAGAAGAGCAAATTCGCGACTTGAAGCAGGACAAATATTTTTTCGTGGGTTATTTGTGTGTGTAAGCTATTGACATATGCCTTATGATAGACATATAGAGTCTTTTGACCAATTTTCTCAATTCGACCGAGAATGAATAGTAGCCTACAGGGATTGCGGATCATCCTTCAGAGAAATCGGTCAACGTGTTGGACGAAACCAAGCAACTGTGATGTGGAAGTGTCATCGCGGTATGCAGGAGGAAACGACGGACCTACGGGACTGATTACAACCACCTCGCTGCACCACTACCTGTGATGACAGGTGGATTGTTCGCATGTCAGTGATGGATCGCGAAGCCACATCGCGAACCATAGACCAACAGATTCAGTCTGTAACGCATCATTCGGTTTCCGCTCGTACCATTCGACGTCGTTTGTAGCAGAGTGGAATGTCCGCAAGTCGTCTATTGCTTCGCTTACAGTTGACTGGAAACCACAGGCGTTTGCGCCGTCAAAAGTGTGATGAACGGCGGGCATGGACAACGAAGTGCAACGAAATTGAGTTGACTGACAGACCCTTCTTCTGCCCGTAACATCACGATGGTAGGATTCGAGTTTGGAGACACCGGGGTGAGAAAGCTGCTGAATTGTTGCGTTATGAATCGCCACACTGGTCCTGAACCCGATAATATGGGTTGGAATGGTATTGGATTTCACTGCTGCACTTCTCTAGTACGCACTGGTGGTACACTGAACAGCCAGCGCCACATCTCTGAGGTTTTGGAGCCCATTGTCCTCCCATACATTAAGTGCTTGCCATCATCCATATTCCAACAGGATAATGCGCAACCACAAGTGGTACGCAGCGTTCAAGAGTTCTTTACTCATCAGATTGAATTGTTTCCTTAGACTGCTTGTTCTCCTGAGCTATCGCCAGCACTGTGATCTAGTGCCGTTTTATCAATTTAGTGCTTGGGGTGGAAAATCCGGGACCGGATAAGCTGGACAACTAGGTTTTCTGGTTATTAATTTCAATCCGAAATTGTGAAGGGGCCCGTAGATCTTCTGCACCCAGAGCCCGAAATGAGCTTAAATTAGCACTAGTGTGGTTCATGCTTGCACAACGACTAGCCCGAGATAAACCACCCGCTGCTACACCAGATCAACTTTAAAAATATGTGGAAGCCGCATGGTCTGTGTACCCAAATAATACATACAAAGCCTCTTTGATTTTATACCGAGGCATGAGGCAGTGGCTATAGCAAACAATGGTGGCTACACTAACTACTGATTTTATCATCATTCACACGTCATAAGAGGCTGTAATTTTAATCGTTTGATCTTTGTACCGCATGTTATCTGCGAAATAAATTTCACTAATATATGTATGGTCTTTTTGGTAATGAATTTATGTAGCCAGCAGTGTATTATAATACACACATTCTCTTTCAGTTATATAGTAAAAAATATACATTACAATACTGTTATAAGAAATAATTCAAACTATGAAATTACAGTTTCATATAATTTCTTCTTTTCTAAATTATTACTTGAAAAAGTTGATAAATAGAGGACGATTTTTTTTTGTTCTTTGGATTTGCAAAGAAAATGTGGTGCACCTGGCATCACCAAAAATAACGCTGAATGCGAGTTTGGATCTCCTGTAAGTATATGTGGAAGAAAATAAACACTGTTCGAAATCAAATTGTTTCCTTTTCCTAGTTTAGTATTTTAAGACATCAATAAAGATACCACAAAAGTATGCGGGTGAAAATATAATTTTTATTATGTACTATTGTGTTCTTTCAATAATAAAGCATTAACATTAATTAATTTCAATTGCACATTAACACTGTTACAATTTCGGAAATTCTAACATATTATTACATCACACCATACGGCTACGTAATTTGATGAACAATGGCAATCTCAAACACATAATCCATTAAATAAAACTCTTAACGTAAATGAGAAAGTGGAACAGAAAAAAATAAATTCAAATTAGTTTGGTTCGAAGAGCGACAGTACATAAATAATAATATTTATCAATTATAAGATTACCTAACCAACTTTTACAAACCTTACCATGCTCCGCAATATGAATTAGTTAGCGGCGTACTCGAAGTTTTCTAAGATTTTTCAGAGTATAAAATATCTATCTTCCCAGGGTCGATTCTAGCAGGTGTGCCGCGCGTGCAACGGACGCGGGTGGCTGCAGGTAGCATATAGTTCTATTAATTGAGGAAATTTTATTACGAATTCTCAAGTGCTGTAGTTTTTCATAAGCTGAAGAATATATATGAGAATGAATAATATTCCAACAAATGTATAAATGTTGAAATTTTTCTTTCTGGATTCTTGAATTTCTTTTTTCTACACAAATTGGCAAAGATGAAAAAAAATTCTTAATTTAAGTCTGACATTGATTCGAAAACTAGATACCATAAACTACAAAAATTCCGATACAAAAACTAATTTATCAAGTTTTCAAAAAAATATTTCACAGTTTGGATTTTAGAGTTCTTCGATATCTTTATATTAATCTATAGTAAGCCTGTTTTTTGTATAGTTTTGGTTCGTTGTTGTTTTATCTAAGAAAAGAACTACTTTTATAAGAACATTTTTTTATCATTCTAAATTCTATTTACTTTATTTGTATCCAATTGGACTAGTAGCAGATTAAAAGAGATTAAACCTGCAGTGGACGCTAGTAAAAATCTTTCTGGTAAAATTAAATATCCCCAGCACTTAAATAATTACTTCTCTGGATTCAATAAATTTTTGAAGAAGTTTCCCATGTTCTCTAGATTTTTGACAAACTTAACATGAAAGCGGCCTTTTTGATGTTTCCCGTAATTTCTGATCTTTTCTACAGACTTCTGCAGCAAAAAATATTGTGGCAAAGAAAGAGAGAAGATTAATGGCGTATATATTATTTTTTCAGTTGTATAAATAGGGTTGCTATAAGAATAAAATCCAAGAACGTTTGAGAGTGATGCAAATAAATCTGTAAATTAGCAGCGCAAAGCCATAATACTTCTGAAGACATAGTTGATTCCACAAGATGAGCAAACTGCTGTATATGGAATATTCACTGAGAAACTAGTAGAAATACTTTTGATATCCGCAGCCTTGAGCCACAGTTTAAGTGATGATTGCATTCATCGATAATTCGACATAAGAAAATGCACAAAGAAACGTAAAACAGGCCAGAAAAAATGTATTAATACGGCGAGACACAACGAAATAAAGAGATTACACAATAAAAACGGTATTTTACTGAAAAGGTAAAAAATATTTTCTGCCAAACATTACTTCCTCGAATAAAGAGTCCGTAGTTCAGGATTATTGTATAACAGAAACAAAGTTATTGAGTAGCCAATTATAATAGTATTGTTAATGCAATTAATCCGATATGATTAGCATAAACATGTGCTTCATAGCTGAATGATATCTTCTTCTAAGACTGAAAAATCTTTTCAACGTAATTTGAATTTGACGTTTCTTCAGCCACATTGCAGTAATAACTTCCCAGAATGAACATTCTCCATAGAATTCTTGAGAAGTTTACCTTTTTA
>BMAO01037277.1:0-63036 GCA_019973975.1 Trichonephila clavata
TTTTAATTAAAAATCCACTTAAGTGTCCTTTGTTATTGGGTTTTTTTGTAGATAATTGGCTATGCACAATTGCGCATTGTGTGAGTATTGTCTGAAGGCATTATTTATCGAGAAAACAAAGCTGAAAAATAAATATTGAATGAGAGTAACTTATACTGGAAATATTTCAATACCTGCATTCTCTTTGTCTGAGGGTTTATAATGATTGACAAAAGTAACACGTTCATTTTAAAGATCGTTAAAAACTAATATTAAAGTTATGTATTTTATTTTCTATAACACCTGAAACAGTGTTTCTCAAACTGTGGGAGCCCCTCTAGGAATGCGTTATAACCCTACGTGGGGGAGGGGAAGCATGTCGAAAAAATGAGATTTAAATAAATATCAATATACTGAAGGAAGCAAAACAAAATACATTCTGACAAAATAATAATAATAATACATATCCATACTGATAGAATACTTATAAATGTATCAGTGCGTCTAAATGTATTTCATAATTAATTTATCATAATAAATCAAAAACAAGTTCAGTGATCGCTGGTGACTTCCATGGGCTTTTTCATGTGCAAAATATATACTTATTTTGAGCATTTGTGCAGTTTATAATTAAATTCGCATTGTAGCTTTAGCGTCATGTGTGCATTGTTATTGCATTCAGTACATAGTTGTTGTATGAGGGGGGGGCGAGGAAATATGACAGAAGATTGGGTCACGAATTACTGAAAGTTTGAGAAGCTTTTAAACAATTTTCAGTATAGACACTTTCGTATAAGGTAATAATTTATGTTACTTTGTAACGGGTTCTATTCGCGACTTACTAATCATCTTGGACATTCTCTCTAATACAACAGATTTCTGTGGAGGAATAATGATTTATGATAATGCAAGTTGATATTTACAGTCAAGTGAAGAGAGAGAGGGTTAGTCGATCGCATCGACAGGCTGATACTGTAGTTAGTGTTAAAGATATAATAATTGAAAAGCTATCGTAGTTTAAGTAAGGAGATCTTACGTTTAACGGAACAGGATATCTCGTCAATCAGGACGAGTAGCTTTGCGTCGGATATGACCATCGCAGATAAATGATCCAATTAATTCTTATAGTTATTAGATTAGTAAATAAGTTGCAAGCTCTATTCGCTATAATAACCTCTGATAGTAATTTGAAAGTGTTGATTTTATTAAAATACCTTTTGATTTGAGCATCCAAATGCACCAGCGAGCTCAGTTGCAACAACTTATAGTAGTTAAAAAGAATTAATGAATAAAAGTAAAAAGAATTTCGTCTAAACATTACCCAACATAAATGATACACATATAATGTTTTAATACACAAAGAGCAGGACAATTTTACAAGAGGCTAAGTCATTGAATACGTGGGCATGTGTGTATGTGTAATTAATTCATTGTTGGTTAAAATGTTGCAGTTGTGGCAGAGTAGTAATCAAAACAGCATTTATTTATGTATTTGGGACATTAGGACTGTGAGAGGTGACCTTTTGCTGTTATCTCGAATGGAAAAATCAGAAGAATTCCATAGTCACATGTTTCACGTAAAGGGAAATAGTTCTTTTTTATAAACTGTGTGGATGGTTTTAGAGAAATACTTTGCTAATAGGAAAGTTATCTGGTTGCGACAACTTTTTTTTTAAAGAAAATGTAGATATGGGGATTTTTTTGCTGTTTTTAGATTTTTTTAGTACATTTTAAGAAAAACATGCTAAAATTAAGAAAAGAAAAAGAAATTATTATTCCTAAAATGGGAAAAAATGGGTAAAAATTGACAAAAAATAACATAAACGTGGCCCAATCGGTACCAAAAATTTATGAACAAATGTTCAATTTTTCAATTCTGATGTGTTGCTATGTTATTCAGTTTTGAAATGACCTTCAGGATAAGATATAGTTTCATTTTTACAAAAACTAGAGCATTTTTATCTCAGTTATTATATGAAATTGCTTAAAATACAGTGATTAAATTAAAAAAGGGACCGTAAATTTGTAATAAAACAGTGATTGATAAATCTGAAGGTTAAAACACTTCTTCTCTTATACAGAACATACACAAAAATTTGATTTAATTTTTTTCAAAACTTTTCTAGTAATCGCTGGCCCAGTTTGAGTATTTAAAAAAAAACACATTTCGAGTAAAACGCGTTTTAATGTGTATGACATCTTGCTTAAAGTAATAGCATCTGCTTTTACTAAAATACTTGTAGTTTTTGTTCTAGAGAACGGAGAATGATAAATTTGGTATTTTTATAAAGCTAATATGATGATCTATAAAATAAAATCAGAAATTTTTTATCGTTTTTTTTGGGCAAAATTGCAATTTCAGGGTTCGGATACCTTTTATTTTTCAACGAATCGGAAATAATAAAAACAGATATTTTAATCTTTTAATGAGGGAAATAAAATGAGACTGATAGACCAGCGTTTGGAAAAAAAGATATTCGTAAATTTAACACACAGAAAAATTACACAATATTAGAGTTTAAATTAATATTAAGCTAAGGACAAACTAAAAATCAGTATTGTTACAGACACAGACATATATGTGAACGAAAATCTCTCGTGAAAAATTATGCTTGAGGTAAGATTTTATTTAAGCTAAGAGAGTACTGGTGTCGATGTTGTATTTGTTCACAAACACCTTTTCTACAATTTTAATGTGCTGCAAGGTTCTATCATTGTCGTTACAGTGTTCTGAGCAATTATGTGCGCATTGTAATATATTTCATTAGTTCAAGGTACAGACAATTCAAGTGTATTTTCATTCTGAATAGTAGTTTAATTGTTTTGTTAGCAGATCAGTAAAAATAAGTTTAACTAAAATAATAATACAAAATAAAACTACAGCACAACATACAGAATTTTACTCAATAAAAATGAATTGAAACAAGAATTATCACAGCCTCTGTGCCAAAAGATACATTTTATTACAGCATCCTTAACTGTTTCACCAAAAACATTTTTTTCATTGATTCTTTTTATATTTTCTAATTAGTTTTTTTGGTCCAATATTTATATCGGTCTATCTTCTACCAAGTTCAATTTCAATCTGAATTTCTTATTGTATGGAGAAGATCGGCACGAAAAATTCCCTTTCGTAAAGGGAATTTGTTGCACCTTTAAAATATTATCAAGAATACCGTAAAGATTATCAAGAATCGGTGAAATTTTGGAGTTAAATTGATTGCTAAACTTAGAAATGGATTGGGATGAACTAAGATGGATCTATTGATTGATTGGCACGTTTCACTGTTCGATTGATTAAACAGGTCGCCAAAATGCGTAAATAAACTTTTACAAGACGTCAACACACATGCTGTACTATGTTCGCATGAAAAATGGTATGAAAATTCATTGAATGCTAATAGTCCATTATTGGAATATCCAAGGATACCGAACTTACATAATGAGGGTTTAAGTCTATAAACAGCTCCCCCCCCCTCCAAAAAACAAAATACATCGTTAACAAAGTACAAAAATATGTAAGAGATGCAAAGTAAGTTACGATCCAGAAAATTCAGAGTATGAGAAAAAAATAATTTCAAATTTTTAAACATAAAATGTACAACAAATATTTTCAGTAGAGATATACAAAACCGAAATCAAAACAATAAAATTCATCCCAAAATACTTGTCTAAATTAATCCTTTATTTGAATGACACAGCTACTTACTATTAGGAATTATTCCTTTGTATCTTAAATTATGAATAATTTTAGGGATGTTATTTTTGAAAAGTGTCTAGGTGTAGGTGAGTTACATCAGTAATAGGCAGAATTCATTTTTGACAAAGAGTTTTCGTTTCATAGGTGGGAAGAATTTAATTCATTGATGGATGAAATTATAAACGATATTTAGTTGTTGAACATTAATTGTGTTCTCTTATGGAACTACAAATTATTGATTGCAAGAAATGCACTTAAATTTCAAAAGTAAGCAACATAATGATAAATAATACATCACTTGATTACATTTTGGTAAACTATGAACTATTTTTATTACTTTGATTGAAAATCAAACATAAAAGCAGTTTTCCTTCTCTATAGACCTTTATTTTTAGAAAGGACCATCATCGAAAATCACTTAAACAAATGACCTCAACTTCTCACTCAGTCGCCAAATAAATAGACTCAGGTCTCCTGTATAATTTATCCTGTAAATGGCTGCATCACAGAATTCCATTTTCAGAGACCATTAGATGCGGATAATTAATAGTGCGAGGTATCAAGATCAGCATTGGAAAAAGGGAGTAATCCGATTAATCGATAAGACGTAATAATGGAGGATCAATCGATATAATCTATTGGATTGTAAATATTATTAAACATCAATATAGTCTTTTTTGTTGCTACAGCTTAGTTAAGTACTTCAATAGGTTCATTAAATTGTTTAAAGATGTCTCCCTCGAAAATATGTATTTGATAATTCAAGATATTAGGAAAGAAAAAGGCGATTAAAGGATGATGTAGTGTATAATATACTTTTACTGAATTTAATGTGAAAAATATACTTGAGTGTGGTTTCCTAATAATTTTAATTGAGTAAAAATAACAAAGAAAATAAATGTAGAAAAAGTTTTCGGAAATTTAAAAGCAAAAAGAATGTGTGTTGGTGGTAAAGTACACTACCAATAGTTTTTTTTTACCACTAGGAGAATTCTTCAAATGAATTATGTTTGGAAATCTTGTAATTGCAAAGTAAAAATTAAGTTACCTAACATTTTCAGTTAAATGAAAATGTGTTATATGTTTCTTGATCGATCACATGATCATTAATATGGATAGCTAATAAATAGAGGAAAAAACTACAATCAATTGGAATCTACCTATGCAGAAAAAATGCTCTATGGTTATTGAAATTAGGAAAAACAGAATGTATATATATAACAGTTAAAAAATTGCTACAAAGGGATGGAGATTTCGAAAACATAGAAAAATAATAAATTTTGGTTACATGATTTTAGACTCAAAATAAAATTATTTTCTACAGTTTAAAAAGCCAAAAGAGAAGATTACTGATGAGTGAATACTGAATATAGTGAGTAATACAAATAAGAACACAAAAAAAGCGAGACTAAGTGTGCAGCTTGAAAAATCAGTGGAGTTGATAGCAACTGTTTTGGTGACATCATTCCACGCACCTCCTCTATCCATGTGGCTAGATTTGCCTTAATCCATCACGCCAGGTGAGACTATTGCGTCATTGAGTGAACACCTGCCAGTGCTTTGTGCTCGAAAAATGTGGAATCAACATCAAGTTTAATGTAAACTTAAGAAATCAGCCACAAAACCATTTCAAATATTAACCTATGCTTATGGAGATGAAATTTTGTCTAGTGCATATGTGCTTAAATGGAAAAAGATATTTTCTGGGGAGGGGGGTCATTGTGGAAGATGATGAAACTACTGGGCTCCCAAGAACATCGATTACAGACCAAACATGTGTGTGATGGACGGCTGTAGCACCAAAACAATATTTCCGCTCACATGGCCCTATCAGTTGAGAAATTTCTGACAAGCAAAACATTACATTGATGGGGAATCCTACTTTTTCACTTCATTTGGCCCGAGTGAGACTTTTTTACTATTTCCAACAGTTAAATCTTGCTGAAAGAGAACCCATTTTACCTCAGTTGAAGAGGTTCAGGCAAAAATGGAAAATCTCCTGAAGGGACTTCCAGAAACCTCGTTCCAGAACTGTTATCCGCAATGGCAGCCCCGAATGCAGAAGTGCGTATATGCTGAAGGAAAACTACTTTGAAGTGATAATGTCACGGAGAACTAAATCTGTAAGTATACAATAATTTATTGGACCAGTATCGTTTTTTTTTTGTGTCACACCTCATACAACGCTCATTGCAACATTTCATAACCTCAACTCACTCCCCTCACATCGTCGAGTCAGTCCAGTCCAAGCTTTTCCCCGTTTTCCACTAGATCGAGTACTTAATTTCGACAGAAGTTTTTATTTAAAACTTAATACCTGATGTGTTTCTTGTAACTTTTTAGATGATATCTCTCATCGCGAAAAGCGTTATAAAGTGTAAAAATACCTCTTTTATTCTAACAACAATTACTTAGACCTTTTCACAGAAAAATATACCTAAATTTATTACCCTTGTGGCAATACTGAAAATTATTATTATTTTTTAAATTTTATTTTCCCTTTATCTGTATACCAAAGAACATCTTTTCGGCATAGGTAGGTTTTGAAATTATGTCAAAAAAATCGATCCATCTTAATAATGATAAATAATTACAAGAATTGTATTCGATTTTTTGGACCGATTTTTCTGAATTAAATTGTACTGTGTCCCCATAAAAATGACTATATTAGTTTCATTTCCAATATAAATACATCATTGAAATCTTGATGAAACTTTTATTATTTGTTATGCATTTCATTTAACAAATTACAGTCGTTGCGCTGTTGATATTTCAATATTTTATTTTTAATCCTCCAACTTGGAAGATATTGGAATTAACAATGAATTATGAACTTAATATATTATATGCATAAGGATTTACCCTCATACATGTTTAAATGAAAAAATATTTCATTCTGAAAATTTTTCTACAATCACAATACATACAATCTACAAATATAGTACAGTGCTTATAAAACTTTTAGAATTGCGACCCAATATTCCTTCATAAGTTTCATCACCCCCTCTATACAAAAACAATTTATGGAATTCAATAATAATATACTTTGATGCTATAGCGGCAATGTGACTTGAACTTCTCAAGTGCCACTGGCGTATATAAATTTCTCGCTCAGCCAAAGCGTTAATTGCTTCGGTCGTATATAAACGTCTTTCCGAAGTACAATCTATTCTGTGCACTGCTGTCCATAAAACTATTCCGAAGGCTTTGGAATGCAATAAAAGGACCTTGAAAGTGTGTTAGCGAAGGATTTACTTAGTTCAGAGAATTTGCTTTTTATTTCTGTTCTCCTGCCCTAATACATCAAACACGCACGCCTACGTGGCATTGATGAGCGAATCGCGTAAATTTTAATCGGCAGTTAAGGGATTAATATAAACTATACAAATTATCAATATAAGTGTTAATTCCTGTATATAATTTTTATGTATGACAAGGCCGTGGGATTACTGGTATTTAATAAATTTGTTCTTAATTTAGTGTTGTTAAATTAATTATAAAATACATCGTGCAATACTGATTTGGATATTATATCGGTGTAAATGTGTATTTTATTTTTTATTATGCCAGAATGTATTTTTTTTAAAGTAAATTAATAATTTTTTAAAAAATAATCTTCTGTTTTCGACTTTCCAACAGGCTCACGTCCCCTTAAAGAGTTATTACGCTTCCTTAGGGAGGCGCGTTTTATAGTTTGAGAAACGCTGTATTAGTGTTTAATATTTAACCATTCATCGAAATTTCAAAAAGGCGAAAATATTTTAAATTAGTTGAAACAATTATTGTTGGGATCGTACACACACCTTTATCAAACAATTTAGTACAAGTATTCTCTCTCCTTAATCATTACAAGCCATTCATATAATAGTCCAACATGTGTGCTAGAAACTCCTATTCGGTGTAGAGGCTTCTGTGGGCAATCATAGTTAATCAGTAATCTGATTCCATTGAATCTGACAAGCCTAATCATCTCGATAGCAGTTAAATGCTCTTTCCACAATTGAATATGAATAATATGAATAATATGCATGGCACCTTGTTCTATCTCTCATATAACATGAAATAATACAGTGAGCATTGAGTAACTCTAGGAAATTAGTTAGAAATCAGATTTTAATTACTTTTTTAGATTTTAGTTCGATATAATGTTTAGCGCTTTTTTTATAAAATGTTTTCCAAATTCGCTTTGAAGACCTATTATTATTAAAGTTGTTAAAATCTTATGTGAACTAAAACAATTAACCCTTTAACTGTCAAGTTATTTTGATAATTGTTGCCATTATGTAAAATGCTAAGACATGAAGCTGAAATGAGCTTCTCCCGATATGTACTCGAGTATAAAACAATAAGATGCATTCAAAAAATAATTACCCCGTATAACACTCGGGTGGGAATTTCGGAGTTCTAGTGCCGTGCCCGATTTAATCTCGGGCATTAGAGTTAAAAGTTTAAAGGCTTTTTCATTAGAAATTGAAAGTTTTAAAGTAAATACAAAATAACAGAATTAAATTCAACGAACATATTAGTTATGTATTAGTACAATTATTTGATAATCTAAATTGAGGTAATCTAGGTACATGAAATATCGATATGTAAAGATAAAATTTATATATAAATTTTTAAGTGACTCAACTAGCGGGGAAGCACATACACACCTATACATACACATACACATACACACAAACATACACACCCGCACCCACTCACTTACACATACACACACGCATACATGCACACACACACACACACACACATGCATACACGCACACATACACACACGCATACACACACACGCATACACACATGCATACACACACGCATACACAGACGCACCCACTCACTTACACACATACATACACGCACACATACACACACGCATACATACATGCACACATACACACACAGTCATACACACACGCATACACATACACACTCGCATACACATACACACACGCATACACATACACACACGCATACACACACACATGCACACAAACACGCACACACAAACAATCTTCATTATTAAAGAGTTATTATTGATGATAGATAACTTAAAAGAGAAATTGTTACATTTGGCCAGTGTATTTTAAAGACTAAGAGGACAATATCAAAGAGAAGTTCATTGGAGAAAGAAGCAAGATCACTTTAAATTGGTTGCTACTCAAACACAAGCTTCGAGGCAGATACTAATTGATGTATTGTAATCAATTTCAGAGTGTAACTAGTAGTTTACTAAAAGTAGCTTACATTAAACCCACAATTAATATAAACAATCATAAGTACACATACACGCTAAATTACAATCAGTATAAACAATCCAAAAGTCATTTATTCGATACTCAGTTGTAATTTTTTAATTTACGGGTATAAAAAATAGATAAGTTTAAGATGTATTTATTTTATTTATAGGCATACACATTCAAAATAAAAAACAATGCAATTTCGAGATTAATATTTTATGCAACGTGGTTAAAAATGCTTTTGAAAGATTAAATTCTTTCATGGAATGATTAAGTTGAAAAGGTTACTATTTTGTATATCATCACTAGAGAATTGATTTTTAAAAATCTTAAAATGGTGTTTAATTTCGTAAGTGGCAAATATGTAGCAAATAGTGGGAACTATTCTATGCTTTTTTTTGTCTAGAAGAAAAGGATTTATTTTTCTTTTATATTTTAAGTAAGATGTCTTTTTCCAACATTTTATCAACAATCTTTTTTTTTAATTTATAAAGCTGTAAGTGTGGGTAGAAAAAGAATCAAATAATTGTAATTTTGTCGTTTTTGATCTTATCTTCAAAATGTACTATACCATAATACATTATTACAATACCACTTAATTTTTTTATATGATTATTTTAATATTCAACATTTAAATTGTATGATCACTTTTAATCGTGATGCTATATCTACATTGATGGGACAAATTTAAACAAAAAAATTGCTCATTTATTCAAGAAAATAGTTTGAGAGTCAAAATTATTCTTGAAATAACTTTTGTAATAAAATTTTAAAAATCATTTTTGACAATAATTATTTGTTTTAGCTGAATTACCCAATACTAAGAAGATTTTTATTCTATATTTGTTAAGATATTCAAGGAATGAAATTTCACACTTATGTGTAACGAATGATTTATTAGATACCTTTATGTAAAATACTTTTATATAATGTTTTATTAAGGAATAATTTCATATTAATAAAGCCATCTTCAAACAAATAAACACAAATGAAACTGCTAATTGCAACTTGGTCAAACTAAAATTTTGAACTTTAACAGTATGAAAAGTTTCACGTATTACCTTAATTTTTGAAATTATGTATCTATTTCTGATAAAATTAAATTGATAAAGTTCATTTGAAGAACTAGGAGAAGCACTGAACAATTAGTCGCAGTGATATACATCTTGCGAATTAAATTTCTCTTTATTTAAAAATAATGTATTTCAATGATAAATTGTTTATTAACGTTGCTTTGCATATTCATACACGGGTTGTTAGTGACAAACCTCGTATTTTTGAATAATTGGAAGTTCGTATGTTCTAATATTTTACTTGGCACTCCATTCTAAAAAAAATTCACACTACGCAAACTCTTCGTAAACACCACATTTTCTACCCAAACTGTTACAAAAAAAGCACATTTTTTATTGCTTAGAAATAAGTATAATATTTAGCAGATATAAAAAAATGGCAGCATTTAATTTTAATTTTCAATTTTAAAGTTTTCACATTTTTTTATTTCATTATTGTGGAATACAAGCCCACTAAATAATTACTTTCATAGGTAGACACTGCATGCTACGAAGGATGTTTCCGATATATCGTCAAAATTTTTTTTAGGCACTTACAAAAAAAAATTATATGTTTTTCAAACTGTTGAGGATTTTGTGTGTGTACATATTTAAGCACACACAATTTAAATCATAGTGTATGTTGTAATATTAAGCCTTACATTGCAGTGGTGACCGAGATAATATCAGCCTTTTCGGATTATCTTTCTTTTTCATATATTTTCAAGCAACAAATTACACATTGTCTTGCCAACCTCTAATCTTTATCGATACTTTCAACAATCTAAATATCTTGCCTTCAGTGAAACCACTCCTGCTTTCCCCACAAAAAAAAACCCCGATGAGAAGTATATTTCATTATCATGGACAAACTGCATCTCTTAAAAACACACACACTAGCACTAATAATCTTCGAATAAGAATTAAAAATATGAGCAAATCTAAGGTAGAAAAAGAAAATACCAGTGCCTGAAAAGAGGACGGGCAAATCGGTTATGGCTAACTTTTGATAGCCCGTATGGTGTACGGGCAAAACAGTTAGAGAAATAGAATCAACGCCAATCAGTTCTTTTATGGCTCGTCTTTAGTTGTGTGCACCAGGACTTGAATCCGTGATTCTACAAAAACAATGCTTCACGACTATGACCATGAATTTAACTTTGATGTAGAAAACAAAATTAGTAAAGAGTAAATGACGAAATAAGAATTTAACTAACAAGATATCAATCATTGGCATGGCCAAGTAATTTTAGCGCGTTTTTTACATGTTGTATTTTACAATAATGCAACTAGTGAACTTTTTACTAACAGAAAGTAGTGTGTACTGTACCACTCCTCTAAACGTACTACTATTGAGCTGAAAAGAAATAATGACACAAATCTGTATCAGCACTATAAAAAAAGCAAAAAAAAAAAAATTTTTTCTTCTTTTTACAGAAGCTACAAAAGCCCGGACAAGGTGACTTAACTCCTTGTCTAGGCATAAAACTCGCTTCCATGTATTTATTCTTTTAAGTTTAACAAGGAAAAGTATATACAATTAATAATAACTTAACTACTACATTACTTAAAGTTTATTTAGCTTAACTAACAAAGGCTTATGGAATGAAAACAATGACTCGTATACGTAAACACTGATGCTGTAGTCAGTCAATTTTCCAAAGATTGCATCGATAGTGGTGCCAGAACCAGTTGTTGGTTCAGGTGGTGATAGCATGTCGAGGTCAAATTCCGTTCCTCATTTTTGTGAGGATTTCCTCCAAAATACAGGTAGATTTTTAAAAAAAACTTTTTGAAACAATAAATTTACTAGGTAAAATTTGAGAAAATTTTGTTATAAACTAGCGAAATTCAGGAAAATTTGTAGGAAAATTCGGGAAAACTATGGGAAAATTTAAATATGATTCGGCTCATCTAGGGCAGAAATGGGACCAAATGCCGAAAACCCGAGGTCAATTGGTTGCTTATTGGCTGAGAAAAAGGTACGACACAATATGGAACGAAGACGAAGACGAAATTCGCGTCCTAATAGCGCTTTTGTTCCACTACGTGAAAAACGCGCTAAAAAATAAAGTATTGTGATTTACCTTGTTCAATATACATAAACGTAAGTAGAAGCTCAGGATTGTTCTTTAAAATACTTGAGGCGTTTTTTTCAGCTCATCATCCTTTTCGGAATGCTTTGGGATGGAAAGCTCATCAGGAATGAGCTTTGATAAGTTTTTAGTTTTTCATACGATTTGGAATATAATTTTGATAATTTGTACTGTAATTTGTGTTAAATTATTTTTGTGGCATGAAATTCATTCAGAAATTTTACGTATTCCACAGTATAACCTTCAAAATCATAAAATAACTTTGAAGCTACAACAGTTCGTGTTACAATAATCTTCTATAGCAGTGATTCTCAAAGTGGTCTATTTCGACCCCAGGGTATATGACGATCTGTAAGGGGTCCACGATGGTGAAAAAATAATTTGGGAGTCCTTGTGGAGAAAACGGGAGTATATGATAGTGACTCTCATTAAACTAGATCGTGGCTCTAATTTTAAAAGAAAATTTAATCAAAAGTCCTATGGGTGTCCTATGTGTTATACATAGGACTTACATCAAAATCAAAAGTCCTATTAAACACACTTATTTACTAAGTTTAATGCGATTATATATAATTTGCAGTTATAAGGTAACATCATACATTTTATTAAAACAAGGACCATCATTTCAGCGTTTATTTAAAAAACTAAGCTAAAAGAGTATAATATTGGAATTCTAGAATTTTCCCCCAGGTTCTCAATTGCCCACAGACAATCTGCCAGAAAAATTACGTTCTAAACTATGTTTACAATATTTAAATGTCCTTTATTCAGATTTTAAAACTAGGTTTGAGAATGCTTTGACTATGGTAATTACCGCAGTAGGCAATGAGTTTATATGTGTGCGTGTGTGTGGCCACATTGAAAGAAAAAGTTATATTACATAAGGATCGGAATAGAGGCACTAAAGATCTTAAAATTTAGAAACGGACATCAGCAATTTTGGATTTAAAAAGACATACCTGCCATTTATCATGAATTATAGAGCATTGTTAGAAGGGTTTTAATTGATTTTTCTAGTGAGAAGGAGTTTAAACATAGTAGCCAATATCTAAAATAAGAAAAAAAGAAAGAAAGAAAAGAATGGATACTTTTAACTGAAAAGATTGATGCCAAATGTCGAAATTTGTTTATTGAAGCACCGGATTAATTTACCTCTTGGTCAGTTATTAATATTAATTAAATTTAAATTTAATTAGCACGTGTTTTTTAAATTTAAACACTATACTTCACTACAGTTAGAAATTCAAATCTTTAAAAGTAAGTATCTCTATACCAGTTGTCAAAATGATATTTAAGTTGATAAATTTGCAAAAATTCAATATTAGTTTAGCAGGGGTCTATCTGAAACCGAAAATCATGGCAAGGGGTCATTGAGACAAAAATTGTGCAAACCTGTGTCCTATAGACTGAATAATTCTCGAATCTATTCCACTAGTAAACACCGAGGTAACCTCTTCATAGCTGATTGATAAATTTATCTCATCTTATAAGTTAGAGTACATTACTGCTCATGCGCGTAGCATTCACAAGAGTATTATTTTCACGGTGATAAATGTCAAGACTGGCCTTTCGGCGGCTATTGAGTGGACACTTAGAGAAATCCGAATAACAGACGTGGAACGCCTAATGCATCATTAATAACAAACCACTCTCAGAGAGTCAAGATAAAAAAGTCCCCTCCCCCCACCTTCATATCAAGGAAAAATGGCTGAGACTAGAAATGATTCTATTAGTTTTATGGGGAGTTGTACCAGTGTTAAGTAGATATGGTCGGAGTTTAGTGCAATATGCCTTTTGAAGTAATCAATTCCTTTTGTGTCTTTAAGGTTGCTATCTAATAGCCATTTTGAATTGGTGAACTCAATGTTATTTCTCAGAAATTTCTATTTTTGCCTCGATTTTAACTAGGGCCTTGAGTTCAGCTCAACAAAAGGCATTCAAAAGATGAAAGGTTTTTAAAGAATTTTCTGAAAATACTTTTTTCCACTCATGTTTAAAAATATTTCGAATATATCTGAAAGGTAAAAATAAAAACTTGCAAATGAATTACTAAAATTAACTGATAAAATTAGAAAATAATAGATAAAAATATAATTCCTGAGGAGTCTTCAATATGTATACTTCTTTTTTTTCATTATTAGTTGCTATAGCAACTTGTACCACAGATTCTTGGTAACTCTCGAAAGGAATTTTTATAAAATTTTCCCTATTGCATTGCGTTTCAAACTTTCAGTATTTTCGACCAATTTTACGTCACAATTTTCATCACCCCCTTTCCATACAATAACAATGTGTTGAATGCTATTAAAATGTACTTTGACAAAAAGCTACAATACGAACTAAATTATAAACTGTACAAATTATCAGGATAAGTATTAAATGTTGTATATGTTGCTTTTAAGTAATAGCTATTTTAAGTAAGTTACTTTTAAGTAACAGCAATTTTAAGTAAGTTACTTTTAAGTAATAGCTATTTTAAGCAAGTTACTTTTAAGTAATAGCTATTTTAAGCAAGTTACTCTTAAGTAATAGCTATTTTAAGCAAGTTACTTTTAAGTAATAGCTATTTTAAGCAAGTTACTTTTAAGTAATAGCTATTTTAAGCAAGTTACTTTTAAGTAATAGCTATTTTAAGCAAGTTACTTTTAAGTAATAGCTATTTTAAGCAAGTTACTTTTAAGTAATAGCTATTTTAAGAAAGTTACATTTAAGTAATAGCTATTTTAAGTTACTTTTAAGTAATAGCTATTTTAAGTTACCTTTAAGTAATAGCTATTTTAAGTAAGTTACTTTTAAATAATATGATTAAGTATTATGTGGCTTTTCCTTTCTAATTTTTAAATTGGAACTTATTGCAATAAACATGCAACATCTTTTTATCTTTTATTGTGTCAGAGAATGTATTTTGTTTTGCTTCTTTCGAGTAAATAAATAATTTTTTAAAAATAACCTTTATTTTTGACTTTTCAATATGCTCCCCAAATTTTGGGAATCACTACCCAATTGGATTGCAAATATACCTACAAAAGACCCTTTTTTGCAGGGATTACGAAGAATCTGTAGTACGAGTTGCCCCATGTTAGTTAGTGATAGTTAGTAACAATATAGTGAAAGTATGCATTTTGTTGTATTAATATTTCTTAAATAATTACACAAGCTTATTTGTTTTTTGAGCATATAGTAGCACGTTCCAATAAAGTAAAATTAATTTAAAATACGGTATTAATATATAAATGCATTATTATAATTTTATTTCAAAAAATTACATGAAGTTCTTCAAAATAAATTTTATTCAACAACATATTTAATGAAATGTAGAAGAGGGGAACTAGAGCCAATGTGAAACAACTAACATTTTCAAAATATTTCTAACACTCGAATCAGTCTCTCTGAAATACAGAAGTTAAAATTTAAATGGGCATCATCAGTATTCATCATCTTGTCTCGTGTATTTTTAATGCAAATGTGAAAGCACGTCCCACACTGCCAGCGTGTCATTGACGAAAAGACAAGTATGAGGCATATTTGAATATGGAGCTATTGTGTGAAGCTTAATTTCTACGAAAGGAGAAAAATTGATGATAGAAAGCTAACAATAGAAACTGGTAGTTTCTAGATTTTTCAAGATGAATTGCAAAATCCAAGAGTACTTTCAGAATGGGAAGTAGATTGGAAAAAGAACAGCAAGTATGATGGCTCGATTTTCTCTTTGTCGTCTTTCAAAAGACGGGTAATTGATGGAGTGTCTTGTATTTGGAAGAATGTTAATTTTAAATAGGAACAATGGGATATATATATATATACTTTAATATTTTCAACAAAAAGAGAAGTTCAGAATATCCTGTTAACTGTTTAACCAGTAATTTTAAATGCAAGGATGCAAACGAAAAAATAGAAATAACTTAAAGTACTTCATAAAATGCTGCTCTCTAGATATTGGTAAAAATTGTTAAATTGTTGTTGAATATAACTGTAACATGTTATTGCAGTTCGAACTAAAGAATTTCGACGGATTAAAATAGGACTAATGCCATAAATCACACGCACTTCAATATGTCTTTGATAATGTTTTCCTTTTTTTTATGTAATCAAACAGGTTTCTCTAAATTATTAAACAGAACGTAAAAGAAACCTATTTGTAAAACACATGTAAATAAAGTTTTTTTTTTCAGTTACAATATTTTCAAATCATTTGAAAATCAAAACCCTTAACAATAAGGAAGGAAATAAGTCAAAGTTTTTGAAAATCATTGTTGGTTATATTTGAAATTATTTGAATAGCTATGCATTGACTGAAATCGGACAAATGATTGATGTGTAGCGGGTTCTTAACGTGTTTTCAGCTAACCTTTGGAAAAATCTATTTTATGGATTGTTTGATCTATTTAAGAACCTAGCCTTGTGAAGGAACCTTGGTGTATGAGGATCATGATTCCTAGTTAAAAAGTTATATACGGAATGAGATCGTAGAGGAAGTTCAGATTTTAACTTTAAGCAGAAATTTTGTAGTTAGGTTAAAGATTGATTTTGATTATTTATTATTAAACTGACGAGAAAATTCAAGAGCTTCAGATTGTTGCTTGGATGTATATTGGATGTGGCCCCTGCTTGGATGAAATAGAAAAACTTCCAAGTAAGGTTAAATGATATTTATTGTTATTAATTAGGATTCTCGAGGTTCTGCACAGTTAGGGTACAGTTCTGACCGCAACTTATTAATGCATATATAAATATATAATTCCTTAAATATACACAAATAGTTATAAACCTAAGATAATAGTCAAGATAAGGCAAAAGTATTAGCCACAACAGTACTATAGTAAACTCTGGCCTTAGGAAGCGAGTTGAAGGTTTAAACAAAGTTTTGCGGCTAGTCACCTTTACCTGTGCCGACAATGCTCTAGACCAAAGGGAAAGAAAGGCATCAAGAAAAGTTTAACTATTACCGTCAAACCACAATCTATTAATATAAACGATAAATATTAACTTCTGAATTGTACTAGTATATTTAAAATCAATGCTAAAAATTAAATGAAGAAACTTACTACGTAGGCACACCAATAACCATTTTTGTCCCGCGATAGGAAGGAATATATCAGTAACGCATAAATTATAAGTTATGAGAAAATAGATAAGTCTATATACATTTAAAAATACAAATGTGTTTTAAAATTTATAGAAAATAAAAATACAGCAGATATACAAATTAATTTTAAATAAAGTATATTACTATTAATTATTAGAGCATTTGGCGCCATCTATCATCGATTAACTGTACAACTAATAATTAAAAATGCTGTTGTATATATTGTCGTTTTACTGAAAACTATATAATTAAAATAAAATAGTGGGAAGATTCATCTCGATGTATATCATGAATAATCTAATTTTGATAGGAAAATATGTATAGATTAAAATTTGAAAATAAAAGAGGAGCCTGTATTTTTGGCTGTTTATATCTCGAAGCCCAGCATGCTAATTTCAATTATAAATGACACTGGAGATGAACAGTTGGATAACTCCCACAATATTTCATTGATTTTGAAATAGAGCAGCACTTTATTAAAATTATTCCAAATATACAAAATGCAGCTTATGATGGAAAAATTATTTTAATAAAGTTTTTGTGTGTCTTAATCTACCTACATGGACTTTATTTAATGCACTAAGATGAAAACGATTCGCAATTTATTAAGTAAAATAATTATAAATATTCTTTCTATAATAATCATAATTTTAAAATTTAGTTTATCAAATAAAACGAAATTTAAGAGTAAAAATGTTAAGAGAATAAGTGGAGATTCAGAAAATAAAAGTGATAAAATTAATGAATTAGTAGAAAATTTTGAAAAAGAAAAGATAGTTAACTTTAGTAATGTTATAAGTAATGAATTTTCACATTGGAAAAGGAAAGGAAAGGGTAAAATAGGAAAGTTAAACTATAATTGCAATAAAAGTTTATTTCCTCAATGTGCATATTAATATAAATGTTTAAGATCAGATGAAATTTTGATCGTCTGGTGATTATAAAATGATAGAAGAAAAAAATTAAAAATTTATGTTTAAAGGTGCCAGTTTTTTTCAGAATAATTTTAACAGCAATGAAAACATATTAACATATAGTAATATAATTTCATTAAAAAGAACCTACTGTGTTAAATGTGCATTTATTTTGAAAGATTTAATACATATATATATATATATATATATATTTATACAATATTTTAAAAGATGATATGAAATTGTTAAAACTAATTATAATGTTACTCATAAACTTAATTGTTACTTATAAAGATGTTGAAGTAGGATAAAAGATTTATAGAAATTTCACCTTTTTATTTAGATAATTTATCGGATTATTAGATCATCCTTTGTAAACATTATTATGGTCATAGGTTCAGTAAACATTTTCAAAAAATAATTATTTTTATAAAGGTAGCCACTGTGATAAAAAAATTATTAATCGTATTTTGGTTTTCCATATAAAAATAATCATAACAGAAGTAACAGTAAAATTTTGTTATATTTGTTAACTTAAGATTTTCATAAAAGTTCTCTTAAATTAAGAAGTGATTTTAAAATTTGCATTGCTACTTTTGATAAATTATTCTAAACAGTTTTACAAAGATTGTTACTAAGCTCAGAGTTATTAAAAATTGCAAATATGTCAATAACTATTTTAAAACTAAAGCAAGCATTACTCTAGATATAGTTAAAAATTTTAAGAACTATCTAATTTAATATATGTTTATTAATGGAATAATAAAACACAGTGAACTTTTTTAGTTCATTCGGAACTAATGAAATCATTGAAGCGATGAAACTGTTTCCGAGGTCCCTTTTTCTAGGAGTATGGAAAAAATACTTAAAAACATATTAAGCAAAAACATCAATTGAAAACTGTAATACTTATAAATAAATCCAGCCTCTACCGATTTTTAAGAATATACTTTGCATTGCAAATCAGTAAAAAAAAAAAGGAACAATGTGGATTTTCCATTCATCTGTACTTTTTAAAAACGAATTATTTCCATTTTGGAATTCTTGTGGAAAAAAAATCACAATGTCTTTTTCTTGTCCCATCGTTTTTAACCATAAGTCTTTTATAATTACAGAGAAACGTAAATATAATGGCGATGTTGTGCAAGAAAAGAAATCTTTACATGCGATATCGATATTCCAAAATGTGTTTATTATACGTTTTGAAACAATGGAGGATAAAAAGATGGCATTAGTTACGCTACAAATTCCATTATTAGCGGGTAGGAGGCGTTTGTATTCATTGGGTTTAAACAGGAAAACCTTAAAACAAGAATCTTCCACAAAAAGCACGAATATGATTTGTATTCTTTTTTTAAAATTAATGTTAAAATATCTTTTGGAAGATTAATTTTTCCTTATGTTTAAGCAAGTATATTAAAATTACATAGATGCAACAGCTTGAAAATTTACGATAACTATAACTTATTTTAAATTAAGGGACACATTAAGTTTATATATAAAACAGGCAGATGATAAAAATTTGAAATAAATAATTTAAAAGCATCTGTTATATTGTATAAGCTGACCAAGATGCTGTAAACATCACATTATGACTTTTGGAAATGTCCTGTTTATTTGGAGTTCTTGGAACATCACATTGGTGGTCATATTAACCCGGCACTTCTCACGCAGGGTATAACATACCCACCGTTTAACTTTTTTCAGCGCTCTTTCTAAACTTCTTTCGGAAAACGGATAGTTTCTCGTGTAGCTGACTTTAAGGTCATATTCTTTGAGAGGCCTTAGCTTGTAAGTGAATTCTAAATATATATTTTTGGATACCACCTCTTCGGGTATGTCATACCCTTTGCGTGAACTGCCGTTACAGTTTTGATTGCATGATCACGCTTCAATCTTTCTTCTGCTATGGCGCATTATTGTAGTTTTGTTGAATAAATGTTATATTTAAGCAATTTAATAGATACAGTATTTAATAAATATAGTACACTAGAGTATTTTCGGATGAAGAAAATCTATTTGCGATGAGATAATGAGGAGGAATCAAATGATGAAGAGTATAATAGCAAGCATGATTCCTCTACTGAAATTGATCCAGATAATTTGACTGAGGAAGCAATTATCGTCCTTGATAAAATGACCACATCATATTCAATGGCTGGAAATTGCAATCTCATTGTCTTGTCTCATTGTCTCATTGGCAATCTTTTTTGTGTTGTTGAGCGTTCCGACAATAAATGCGTAAATTACGAGTATTTTAGTCTGTGTTTTAGAAGCTGTAAAATATTTGAATTAGCAGCAGTTGTTTGAAAAACAGCATTTTGTATGTTAATTCAAGGAGAATAATATTAGTTAGGATGTTCATTCTCATTCAGAATGTCCATCTTGAGAATATAATACGTTTTTTAATTCACAGAGTAGTGTGGCAATTCTAAAAATTATAAAACTAATGCTAGAAGTCAGTGTTGCTGTTTGGGATGCATTGCAGATATGTGGTGTAAACAAAAACAGCAGAATTTCTTGAAGATTTTTCATCATAAGTACTGTTTACCCGATGATGTTTTGGAGGCTATGAGACCTCTCTTAGAAATTTGTTAAAATTAGAATTATCAAAGCATACGTTTACTTGGTAGTATTTAAAATGATAATACGAAAAACGTGATATGTTCTTCTCTGTCAAATATACATTTATGCTAATATAAGTAATTTTTTTAGGTAAATATGATGCAATATCTTCATTTAATATATATAATGTATAAAAATTAGAAATTATATCAAAACTAAGCACTGAGTAGAGTAATACTCAGAAACCACTTACTAAACATCGAAAAAGACGCTGATTTCTGAAACGTTTTGGATTTCAATTTCAGAAGAATGTAGAAACCAACAAGCAATGCTTCTACGAAATTAAAAAAATAATAATAATGAGTTTCAGTTAAAAACATCCCACTTACTCGCGACCGAGACTAAAGGAGTGTATAAACAAAGTACTGATTGCCCTAATAAAAAGAACAGAAAATGCATGCGTGAAAAGTGTAATAAACATGTTGTATATTTATTACTGTTTTTCCGGTATCCCCTTTGTATACAAATTTTATGGTAACAACAGAATGTAACACTCTTGGGTGTGAGATACCATGCGCGAGAACTTTCATTCCTTTTTTCGCGTGACTTATGTGTTAGCTACAATTATTTGTTGTCAATAAAATGACGCGTTCTGTGTCGTTTGGCATTTCAGCACTTATTATATCAAACCAACTCACATTTATAGCGGCACCATTTTCCTGATGGCAATTTTTGAAATTAGTTCCTTTTTGGAAATCCGAATTCAATGGCTTATTATGTAAGTATGCCAAATTTGGTTATATTTTGTCTAATAATTTACTCATTAGAAGATTCCACGTTATTTTACACCAAACCTCTATGTTACATTATAAACAAATATACTTTACTTCTCTTTGTTTTCTGTGACATTTGAGATCTATTTTAAAAACAATTATATTTGTTTTGTTTTATTATTGATAGTTGAAGTTACTTTGATTAAGTGCCATAAATCCAGCAATTTACTTTATATACCATAAGGAGATGCATACGATGTAAATAAAAATATTTGATTTTAATAATGTTTGGAATTATTTTGTGTTTCTAATCTACGTACACATTGGGCATAAAACAGGAATATTGCTCAAATAGACTAAAATTAAAACATTTTTTCAAAAGAACTTTAAAATCCCATTCTACTCATTCTTTAAATATTTGGCAAACTCATGGCAATTTGATTTAGAACTATATCAAACTATATACACAAAAATTGTCATAACTCTTGATATTTTTTTTTAAAAAAATTCAAATTCTAGGAACTCAGATTTCATGCAGTAACGATCTGAAAATAGAAATAAACAATAGAATTTGTTTTTCTCATAAACCAATTCCAGTCTAAGAAAGTTTATTTCTATAAACATCAAGTTGAGCATATATACAATTTTTATGAGACCAATTGCTCTGTATGGAAGTGAATGTTGGACCCTCATTAAAAGAATGATTTCATGATTTAAAAATTTTCATACCTTCTCTGAGATTCCAGCCCAAGCCTTACAGCACAACAGTCAGCATCAATACGCATTATATGCTCTGTATCGTTTTATTACTCTTCTTGTACTCGTATCCGAACACATTCGGAGTACTTTTTAACAAAATAGCATACTAAAACATTATAAATGGTCTTTAGGACTCAATACCAATAAATATTACTATTTAACTATCAAAATTTAAAATAAATTACCTGAATTTTACAAAAATCACAATTATAAGTGAAATTCTAGCAATATTTTTGAAAAACTTCAAAGCAGTTAGAGAAAAATGTAATAAACATATATTAGTAAAAGTATTACGAAAACAAATTAGATGCATTTATCTAAAAAATTTACCAAAATTTTAATTTTTTATTAAAATTTGAAAATTTTAGAGCTGTTTGAATAGACATTATAAGAAATATAACATTTTTTTATGAGACCATTATTTAAATAACAAGCCATAACTCAAAAAGTATTCATACATTAAGAAATTTTTTAGTACATGCTGTAGAAAATAACGTAAATATCAGGTTTAAAAAGTTTTATAGAAAAACATTCGTAATATTTTGAGTTATCAGGCTCACCATGATAGATTTTGAGCAATTTAAATGTCCACTTCTGGTAGATCAAAAACCCACTTCCGGTTTTTCTAACTTTATAAAATCGATTGTAACTTGACCTCTGGGTAGTGTAGAAACAAAATAAAGTATATTTCGTAAAGTCAAAAGATAGCTCTATTAAATAAAATAAAAAACAAAAATATCTGTCTTGACTGAATTTGGTCATTTTCAACGTGTTCGGATACCTTAAAATCAATTTCAATTTTCCCTCTCTTCTATTAAAATTACTTGAATATGTGTTATAGCGCATACTAAATGACACTTCATTATGTTTAGGACCATTTGTTTTAAGATTAACTATTTTTCTGTATTTCCTGTACTCAATCCAATTATAATTTGTTATTTTATTCCTCCAATATTGTACAAAAGAAAAAAAAAACTACCAAGGGTCATTAACAATTTTTTTTAACACACAGAATAAGTTACTTTTATTTCATCCGCAATACCTCCACCGTCTTTAGTAAGACTAAAAACAGTTATAATCTTTGATTTGGAGGCCTTACCGGTGATTGTATCGATTTTTCTATCATTGTGCAACCAAAACAAATTTATATTTCTTTGTTGGTGTGTAAGAAAGATGCTCTTTTAGGAAACAAAATAAATGGCTTCAGGGTTCGGGACATCACTGCAAAATGAAAAATGATAATAACATTTGTCTTGATGTTCTACAACCATCTTCGGCAACCTATGGTGCGGTACAATTCTCAGTGGCCTTCTGTGCTGCCGTATAAATTTTTCAGAAAGAGTTAAAACACCCTGTCTCTCATCAATCATTTATAATTACGATAATCATACAAGAGTTTGATTTTAGTCAAAAGAAAAATTTAGTTTCATGGACATCGCGTTATATAGGTTATTTTTAAATTTTTGATTCGTACTTAATTCTTTTGTTGAAACTTGTATTTTGTTTAATTCTTGTGACGATTCCTATCTGAATATTTGATATAATGGTGAATAAAAAAAAACTTGATGTTCTTTGTTTGCAAGACGCTTGGAAGAATGAAAATGGATTCGTTGAGTAATAAAATCGTGTTATATGTGATGAAAGCGTTATACACTCATTTCCAAAAGTTAAGCACGAAGATGTAAAATGTAAAAAAAACAACAAAAAATACGGCTTTGATTGACACAAAATTTGGCAGTAAAGTAGCATATATATTTATACATAAAACAAAATCAATAATTATATACAGAAATTTTTGTAAGTTATCAGATAATGTCATACTGGAGACTTAAACATAATTATGTATAAAGTGAAAATAAACAGCATAAAATGAAAAAAAGGACATTAATAGGGTATGTGATCCCCCCTCATCTGTATACTAAGTTTACAACTTCTCTGACCATGCTTTCAATTAGGTGGTCAACCACCGCAGAATTAAGCAATCACCATTCTTCTTGTAGAGCAGTTTCCAGCTCAATAAGAGTGGCTGGAGGTAGGAAACGTGAAGATACAGCTCGGCCGAGACCATCCCAAAGATTTTTAATGGGATTAAGGTCATGCGAATATGCTGGCCATGCCATACGCGCAATCCCTTCACTCTCCACTTAGTTATCGACGATGTCAGCTCTATGGGGGCGTGCGTTATTGTTCATTAAAACAAAGGTAGGGCCAACTGCTGCCGCGTACAATATCACAATGGGTTCTAGGACTTCATCTCGATACCGGACAGCCTTCACAGAACCTTGTTTAAAGATTTACAGGTCGGTGCGGTATCCTAATGAAATCCCTGCCCACACCATAATGCTTCCGCCTCGGAATGCGTGATGTTCGGTGATGTCTTGGGGCTGATTGCGTATTCCTTGTTTACGCCATATCCTTATACGCTTGTCATCTGGCTCCAGAGCAAATCTTGATTCATCAGTAAGCATGACATTGCCCTAGTCAGACACAGTCCAATTGCCATATTCCCGGCACCACTTTAATCGTGCCCCTCTTGATTGGACGGATAGAGGAACACAAACTCGAGGTACCCGGGCATGCAGTCCATTCATATGTAATCTTCGGCGTACAGTAGCTGCAGATATAGCCTTACTAATGGACGATGTAACCATAGATGTCACACGTGTGGAGGTCACTCTGCGATTCCGCTTGGCTACAATAGCAATATATCGATCTTCCGCGGGGGTTGTAACCCTCATTCGAGCACCTACGGGCCTTCGGACAACTGTCTGAGTGGTTTGTAATTGTTTCTATAAACGTGAAATTACAGAATGATGAACGCCGAAGGAAATAGCAACATCTGTGATCGACTGTCTTGCTTCAATGCGCCACACAGCACGCCAGTGCTCAGAATCTTCCATTCGTTTTCTGGAAGTCATAGAAACACGTATGTCTGGAAAACAAATTATACGAAAGTTTTAAACACCTTCTATCAGCACTTACAATCAACTTCTGTAACCCTTCATAAAGCTAGCTTCTTATAAATCTGCCCTTTTTGCATATTTCTTGACATGAAAGCACGATTGGCTGTTACCTAACATATTTGCATACTTTCATCTACCTCTGCAGCGAATTGCATCCTCTTCAATTCTGATTTGCTTCCAGAAATTAGCATTTTCCTCTCCGTGCTTAACTTTTGGAAGTGAGTGTATGTCACACGTCAAGTGCACAAAGAGATATTGAAAATTACATAAAGTCAACCCCTGTTTAAGAATTCTCAAGAAAAATTTGAAGTTACAAAAAGAACTGTTACTTGATAGAAAGAAAAAGTTACATTATCTTTTGTCAAATGGTTGGAAACAAAGCTAAAACGAGTGAATGTATATTCATACTTGCTTATTGTATAGCTTCCAAAGTCAAGTGATGAGTGATTTTGGGATTTGATGGCGCAACAGCCGGTTTCGGCTAAACTATGCTAGACAGTTTTTTAAATGTTAAAACACTTGATAAAATATGTAAAAATATTATCACTACACTTTCAATAAAAGTTAAAATTTCAAATCACATTTAAAAGTCTTTTCAACTGATAAAATCAAACAAATTTTGGTGGGGGATTTCCCCCACAAAGTAAGAAAAGATCTTAAAATAACAGATAGTGTTAGAGCAGTTGGGGGGAATCAAAAAAGTGAGTCTTAAGTAAAAGTTCAAACAATGTATGCTTTATTAAGAAAAATTAATTCCTACCGTTTCTGTTACATGTTAAATATCTTTTATGACTATTTTGCCAATACTCCTGTAAGACGTATTCATTTATCTCATACTCTATCACAGGGGTCGGCAACTTTTTAGCTGTGGCGTGCCAATCCAATCTACCAATACGATTCAGTGTGCCACATAATAGGACAATTCGATCCCTGCGAAAAGGAACATAGAGTTAGGAAATAGAGGACAATATATATTTGCAGTTTTATTGCATATTAATTTTGCATCATTTAAAAATATTTCCTATTATAAAATTAAACAACAACAACAAAACTGTTTCCTCAACAAAAGTAAAAAAGAAAAATTGCACGTACATTATGTATTTTTAAACATATTTATTAAAGTAAGAAATAGGCAACATAGAATATATAAGTATCCCCCTTCATTATGGTTAAATAAAAAATTTTAATGCGAATTTAGTGCTTACACCGCTCTAATTTTATATTGCAATATCAGGGATATAATTTGTGACTTACAATTTAACACGAATCTGAGCATTCAGTTGTTAAACAGTTTCTTTGAGTAGTTGAAATATTTTTCATACGAGGAAGGATTTTTTCTTAGATATGTGCAGAACCCAAAGCGGAAAACAGAGTACACGCAATTTTCTCTCTTCAAAAAAAAAGTCTCTTTAGTGATGACATTTAATAATTTACAAAACAGCTGTATATTTATCTTTAGAGTTATATTTTAGATTTTCTTTGTATTTCCGAAATGTCCATACTGAAGATGTTTGCAAAAGAAGATCCATTACAAATTTATCAACTTACATTCACTCAAAAATCGACAAATTAATTTAATAGTGTAGAGTTCCACTTAGAATTGTACCGCGTGCCACATGTGGCACGCGTGCCATAGGCTGCCGACCTCTGCTCTATCATATCCTCAACTGAGGAATCTTGTATTGGAAAACCTTTCCGCGGTTTGTGCGGTGTCATTTTTTTGTGTCGATTTTAGCTTTATTTGTTGATTTTTCTGAATTTTTTTCCCTTCGTACGCTTAGAATTTGGTTTTAAATCTTGAACTGTAGCATATGCAAAGGAGGGTTGAATGTCGGATTTGGAACTGGTTGATGGTAAAAGGTTTGTTTCATTCATAAAGGATAAAGGAGCTGAGGAACATTGACTATTGGATGTGATTGATGAAGATGATGCGATAGTGGTAAACATATTGGTAGGTGAAGGGACGAACATCAAGAGGTTTGCTTGTGTTGATGATGAGTAAACTGCAAGGGTAGAGGAATTTTTTAGTATCGGCTGAAGTAACTTGATAGGTGGACATATTATTTGTGTAACCTTTTCATGTGTTTGAGTAGTAGTGGACACTGTTGAAGCTTTAGTAGCTTGGGCACATCAACCTTGGCCAAAGTCAAACCTTTTACAGATAGAGATTTTAAGTTAAAGTATCCGACTGGTTGCGACAACTTTTTTTTTTAAAAAAAAAGAGATATGGGGATTTTTTTGTTATTTTTAGATTTGTTTAGTGCATTATAAGAAAAATGCGCTGAAATTATGAAGAGAAAAAGAAATTATTATTACTAAAATGGAAAAAAAAATCAGGTAAAAATTGACAAAAAACAAAATAAACGTGGGCCCTTCTGCACCAAAGGTTTATGAACAAATTTTCAATTTTTTTAATCTAATGTATTGCTATATTAGTCAATTTTGAAATGACCTTCAGGATAAGAGATATTTTTATTTTTACAAAAGTAGAGCACTTTATCTTAGTCATTATATGAAATTCCTTTAAAATGATAGTGATTATATTGACATAAGGGACTGTAAACTTTGAAATAAAACAGTGATTGATAAATATGAAGATTAAAACAATTCTACTATTATACAGAACTTACAGAAAAAATTTCAGTTATTTATGTCCAAAACTTTTGCAGCAATCGCTGACCCCGTTTGATTATTTTCTTACAGAAAAAATTTCAGTTAATTATGCCCAAAACTTTTGTAGCAATCGCTGATCCCGTTTGATTATTTTCAAAAAATCACATTTCGAGTAAAACGTGTTTTAAAGTATGACATCTTGCTTAAAGTAATGGCATCTGCTTTTACTAAAACACTTGTAGTTTTTGTTCTAGTAAAATGAAAATGGTAAACTTGGTGTTTTTATAAAGTTAATAAGATGGCCCATAAAATGAAATCATAAAACAATTACTAAATTTTTGGCAAAATTCACAGTTTTAGGGTAGTTTTAAGGCTTAAATATTTTTATGTTAATAAATATTTTTAAATGATGCATAATTAACATACAATAAAACTCTAAATCTGTATTACTAAATTCTACTCCCCATTTCTGCATTCCTTGCTACGGAAATTGCAAAGTTTTAAATATATCTTAGTGTGTGGCATTAGTAGATTAGTTTAGCAAACTATGGCTTTAAGGTTGCAGACCCTTGCCAAAATACTAATTAATAGCTGATAAATTAGAGAAGAAATACTAATCATAAAGATTCAACTGCCGGTAGACACAAATTAAAACGCCAGATCCCGCGGCAGAGACATTCTCTCTTAAGAATTGATACAATGCGATAAACGTCTTACAGAAAAGTATAAAAATCTCATCAATTTCACTGTCCATTTACTTAAGATAACAAGATGTTATAAAACCGGGCTAGAGAAAGCGGCATTCAATTATAATTACGATGGTCACACTAGTTATTTATTGTTTCTAAGCGTGAAACAAATTATTGTAATACGAGTTTTCGCCAATTTAAACTGCAGAGGGCGCTCTGAAACAACACAACACACACAAGACATTTAGACATAACACTACTATAAATAATCGTAGGAAAAAGTTTTCTTAGAACTCTTCTGAAAAATATTAAATGTATTTAATATTCCTATAGCTTTAAAAATATTTCAGCCCAGGAAATCTTTTCTGTCAGAAACAGGAGTATTTCAACAAAAGCTGCATTTTCATCTTTTGGAACATTCTCCCAAAAGCTAAAAATACCAAAAATTAAAGAGACTGCTAATTTTACAATCTAGTTTGCGTTCGTTAATTTTACAATTTGTTAATAAGAAAAGAGGAAATATTTTTCCTGTGATGTTGTAATCTTTCCTGTCATCTACATATTGTGCGTTGTTTAATCCTCTATACGATAATTAGTTTCGAATTCTGAAAAGAGCAAAAGTAAAGATAGCGTGAAGATGTGTTGTTAACAAGCGAAAGTGATATTTTTCAAGGTATTTTTCCCCTAAAGCTTTAATTTTATTATTTGTAAGTTTCGTCTATTTTAAGGACCTAATTTGTTTACCCCTCCCCCTCACTCGTGTATACCTTTTTTCAAAATATTCTTAAAATGATATTTTCAAATATTTTTGAAGTTACTGTTTGAATCACACTTTTAATGCAAAGCAACATAATTTTTTTAAACGTATCGTTTTTAAAAAAGAATAAGATTAAATATTTTTTTATGAAAAATTTAAAAATTGCATCTTAACTTTTTGACATTTTGGAAAATAATATTAAAATAAAAAAGAAACTCTTTTTATCAATGGAATTATCATACTATAATTTACTTGAGAAAGCATGCCAGATGCTGCAACGTGAAAGTTAATGGATATCATATATTGACCAATCATTTATCTTTTTTCGAATTAATTTTTTTCTTTTATAAATTAGGTTAAATTTCCACCTTGTAAATTTCACTTTTAAGAGGATTCTATTTTTACTAAAAAGAGAAGCAATAACTACTTAGAGAAATTACAGCATAGAAGGACAAAATTTCCTTTATGTATTTAATATAATGATGATTATCAGTTTTACCTGAAATCGTTTGGCAGAAAAGATATTTATTAATATATTAAGTTTAGGAAACTAAATATAAAAAGGCTTTACAAACAAAATCTCAATTTAAGTAAAATTTAAGTTAACTAAATATTATATGTTCTCAATGTAACTTAATTTAAAATAAACAAATTTTGCTTTTAAGTTAACTGGAACATATTACTTTTTATGTATGTTCACAGTATAATTTTATTTAAAATAAACAAATATTTGCTTTAAAGTATTTACACTCTTGTAGAAGTCTACATCCAACCAAAATCTTTTTAGAAGAGGTTTCGGTAGTGAAGACAAAATTAGTGAGAATTGAACTTGATTTTAGATGGCGACGATTCGTGAATGGTTGGTATTGAAAGCATTCCTCTTCTAAGTGGTTAGGACACATGATACACAGAAAGGAGATGGTTTGTAACCCTCACGCTGCATCATTCTTATCCATGTTTTCAAAAGACTTGGATTTTTTACACGGATATTAAAAAAAGGATTTTTTTTCCTACAATCGTTCTTTCTTTTACTGATCGAGCATCCATTTCAGCAAAATAAGACATTTTAGAAAGTAGAATGTAAAAGTGCAAGAGCAAAATAGTCATTGCAATAGTGGTAAACAAACGATAACATATTCACACGCCTCAAGTGTCACGTGATCATGACGTCGCATAAATTTAGTCTATTACATAAATTTGGTGAAGACGTATAAAATTTTATGAAATACGAAAGAAGTTATTTCACAAAGATAATGCAAACAGATCTCTGATTAATTCAACTTCTGTTCAAGCACATAACTGTCTGTGAAGTGGTTTCTGTCGTCAGTCGAAAAGGTGATTTTACGGAATAAGCATGGAATCGGCATTTGTTCAATGAATTAACAAATTAGCAGTGAACGTTAAGAGCAGAAAGGGATAGTGTAAGAGTTCTCTGTAAATTCATGCAGAACAATACTCCCATTGGTACATACCACAGCATCAAATGTTTGCACCTGTTTTTTCGTCAGCTATTCAAAACTCGATCATATGCTGGGGATTTTCATTATAAACGAAGGCATCGATCGACAGATACAGTAATTGCCGAAGAGTCTATCGTACAGTCTGTCGAAGAAAATTTTCCAGCATACGTCAGCCATTTAAAAAAACTACTTATAGGAACCCGTTTCTTTGAAATAAACCTCACTGGTACATCAAGATCTTCACCGCCGTAGCTGAAAACGTCATTTCCTGCTCGCCAAGAATTAAATATAGAGTACCATTCAGAAATACGCTCACTATCAGGCATGCCCATTAGCTCCCTAGATCTCGAATAACAGAGAAGCTCCTGGACATGATATTCCCCCACAAGCTTGGGGAAGCACATAAAACTCAATAAATGAACTAGAGAATTCTGAGTAGGTTAGTGAGTGAATATTAACGTCGCACTATTCAGCAATTCGAGGGTTTCTGGCTGAGAACCTCGTGATTTAGCAGAATTCTCAGAACTCACGTACCCGGGATATTTCTCTGATGCTTCTTTGTAAGCTTATAGATGCGTACTATACCCAGGCGTATCGCAGATGCATTTTAGAAATTCGTTGAAGACATATAATCTAATTGGTACTTGATAATTCCTTGAGTGACTTTTTTGCTGTTCATAATTATACTAAATTATCACTAGTATTATGATTTTGAAATTCTAAAGAATATTTAATTTAATATGCTTTTTAACCGCTTCCCTTACAAATTCTTTTGAAAAATATTGCAAAAAATCATCACATTTTAAAAATTTTTTTTATTAAATACAAGGAAACGAAGTAAAATAAACTATGCAAGTTTAAGTAGAATTATTTAATTTTTTTACAGGTGTAAAAGAATTTAATTTTAATATTACTTTAATAACCTCAGTTATCTCGGGCAAATGGAAAAAGTTAAATATTAGTCTTTGTATGATAGTTTTTGAAACAAGGGACAACACAAATTGATACCTGAAATTCTATACACTGGTATCTGGTCTCTTTTCTTACTGGCTTACCACTTTATGGGAGCACAGAGTACAATGTCTCGTTGGATCAGATTTTTTTTTCAGTAGCAGGAATAACATCTGGGAAACGCCTGAGTGATGAACGAATAATGCGGCAAAAAACTCGTCACGATGATTTTCTGAAATTATTTTTTCAATCAGTTCCATTCTAAATTCTTTAGGTGATCGTGAACCTCCTGATTTACATTACAAAATGTAGACTACATGCAGAAGAATCACTCCCACTATTTTCAATGTCCACCATAATCATTCTCATAGAAAACATCCCTTTCGCTATCTTGCATCATCAACATTATTTTACTTTTTTTCAATGGAACTGTCCTTCTTTAGACATTACTCTAATCCACAAGCCAACGTGTATTATACAATAGGGAAAACACGTGACGTATCACGCCAAAAGATCCACGAAACCAACAAATTTTGCAAACTACCAATCAAAGATGAATATTTCCTTTCATTTTCTCCAGGCGGGGCAAAATTGTGATTAAGCAAATCGTACTGACAAATTCTGCTTCGCCCGAGCTTTCTCGTAATAATAGTTAACTGCAATACATATGAACCTGAGATAACTGAGGTAATCAGGCAAGCGGTTAAGAAACTTTTTTCTTCATGAATTTTTCTTAGTTTTCGTTATTATATTTTCAGTTTTTGTTGATGTATGTAGCAAAAAATTATGAATTTTTTCTTTTCCTAAATGTAGGAACATGCATATATGTACATCTTACAAACAATCTACCTTGAGTGTTATCTAAGGCAAAACTCTTGAAATCACGCTATTTTTAGCATGATGCTTGCTTGGATATTATATAATGATATATTTTCATGAATGCTAGGGTAAATAAGAATACTATTATTTTTGATTCATCACTTTTTTATAGAATTTATGTATTATTGCATTCTTTATAACCAGTATTTGGCGACTAAAATTTTAAATGTGATGTCTAGCTTCATCTTACTATTATATACACTTATTATTTCAAAATATAGAAGCTTTTTTGTTTTAAATGACTCAAATTCATTCTTAAGGTATCCGACCACATTAAATTTGTGAATTTTTCCAAAAATTGACGAATTCTTCTATTTATTTTATAAGTCATCTTATTAGATTTATAAAAATAACAGGTTTATTATTTTCCATTCACCAGAACAAAAACTACAGGTGTTTCAGTTAAAGCAGATGCCATACTTTAAAATGCGTTTTACTTGAAATGTGTATTTTTTGAAAATGCTCTAACAGAGAGGGACAGCGATTAATAAAAATGTTTTGAAAATAATTAACGGAAATTGTTTGTGTATGTTCTGTGTAATAGTCGAAGTATTTTAACTTTCAAATTTTTCAATCACTATTTTATTACAAAATCTACAGTCTCTTATGTGAATATAATCATTGTTTTTTTAAGCAATTCCATATAACAACTGAGATAAAGTGATCTAGTTTTTGTAAAAAAGAAAATATCTCTTATCCTGAAGGTCATTTCTAAAATGAATAACATAGCAACACATCAGAATTTAAAATTTGTTCATAAACTTGTGGAACAGAATAGGCCCCGTTTATATTATTTTTTGTCAATTTTTGTCCATTTTTCCCCATATTAGTAGTAATAATTTATTTTTGTCTTCTTAATGTTAGCTTATTTTTCTTAAAATGTACTAAACAAATCTAAAAACCACAAAAAATTCTCCATATCTCCATTTAAAGAAAAAGTTGTCGCAAGTAGTGTGATTCCTTAAGAACGCATTCAATTATATAAATCTAGTTCCATTGAAAGGTAAGTATATAAATTCGTCCTTAGTTCTGTTTATTTATTTTTGTCTTATAAATCTCTCAGGTACATAATCTAATACATTTAATATTTTGCTTATTAATTCCATTTTCAATGGCTTCATTCTAATGACAGAATTGTCTCAAATTCTGTCAAGTTTATTCAGAAACATCTTCAAAAGAAAGAAAAGTTATATTTTCTCAAATTATGAATACACAATTTCTTTGTTTTGCCTACTCATTCATTGCTATGAGATGTATTCTAAAGGATTGTTAGCACCTTTATGTCTTTCATTATGCATTGCCTCACTCGTAAATTGTTAATATGCATTATACAACTCATGTTATTCACTAACTTGTCAATGGGAAGAAAATTCAGCTAAAATAACTCCAATACCGAATTATTTTCATAATTACAAATTCAATTGCATTCAAATCGTATCGCTACGAGTATTCTTGCCGAAATTGCTTTCTTTTTTTCTGATTTACTATCAATAATATCGTATTTTATACTTGAGATGTAAATGATTCAAATCTATTGAAAGGAAACAAATGCCCCGAGTCTATTAATTCTTGATATTTGTGAGCATACATGGCAGGATAAAGAATAGGATGTTTCTCTCAGAATGTGTCTTAGTTTGCATTTGAAAGCAAGAGATAGTCATACTATCAGAATTTAGAGCTTTACTCAAATAAATAAATCTATCTTTCGAAAGTCTTCGGAAATAAATTCCCTTCTAGAAGATCGTATGGAAAAAATCTTAAGACTTAGGGCTAAATTCAATAAGAGGGAAAAAAGAGGATTTGATATATTTTATACAAAAGAATCTTTGAAGGCATTTTATTCGGAAGAAAGGTGTATTTGAATGTCTGAAAGGTAGTGCTGTTTTCAATTCTTGTGTTGATAATCTTAAAAAATGTACACCTTTTCGAAACAGCTTTTATTTTTTCTTGAAAGCTGGTTTCTATTTTTTGAGAACGTAGCATTGTCTTCAAACCATTAGAAATATGCTGATTAATTATAACGTATGCCTTATTTTTCTGTTTATTTAAGTTGAAATAATATATTAAAAAAATTATTTATAAAATCTTTGAATCCCATAAATCTGATTGTTTATTTTTGTAATATTAACTATAAGAGGATGACCACAGAATCATTTTTAATCTGAAGATATTTACATTAATTATTATTTAACATTCATACAATAGTCAAAAAGTGAGGACACAAGCTCAATGTGGAAGTTGTTTCCTTCCTCATAAGAGAAAGTCTAGATACCATTCAAGATTTATAGATTAATGGGGCTGATGCCTGTTAAATCTGTTAAGGCTAAAAGTTGGCTCAGTGTAAAAATTTGGAGACAGGGTAAGGAGTGGGGGTGGGGGGAATCTAAAATGTTAGCTCTGTTATAAGAATTTGTCTCAAAATTGCTTCGAGGCATATAATGACCTTCAGGATAAGAGATATTTTAATTTTTACAGAAACTAGATCACTTTATATTACTTAATATATGAAATTGCTTAAAACAACAGTGATTATATTCACATAAGGGGCTGTAAATTTTGTTATAAAGCAGTGAAGGATAAATCTGGAGGTTAAAACACTTGTACTATTATACAGGACTTGTACAGGACATACACGAAAACTTTCAGTTAATTATTTTCAAAACTTTTTTAGCAATTGCTGGTCCCATTTGAGCATTTAAAAAACACATTTCGAGTAAAACTCGTTTTAAAGTATGACATATCTTGGTTAAAGTCATGGCATCTGCTTTTATTAAAGCACTTGTAGTTTTTGTTTTAGTGAATGGAAAATAATAAACTTGGTATTTTTAGAAAGCTTATAAGATGATCTATAAAATAAAAAATCATAAAAAATCTTTAATTTGAGGAAAAATTTGTAATTTTAGGGTAGTTGGATACTTTAATGTGATTTTAACATGTGAACATTTTACAGTCCAAGCAAATTAGGGCTATTGTTTTTAACAGATTCACAAGGTATTTTAGGTAGTTTTTCAGAATTTCTTCAAATGAATTGATTAGCGCATCGTTTCTCAAACTGTGGGGCACGACCCCCTCGGTTGTACGTGATTACTCTATGAGGGGGGCGCGAGCATATTGAAAAGTTGAAAACAAAAGATTTTTTAAAAAATTATTAGTTTACTAAAAGTAAACAAAAAAATACTTTCTGAAATAATAAAGTATAAAATGCATATTTATACTGATATAATACACTTATAAATGTATCAGGACTGTACAATGTGCTTTATTATTGTTGTTGTGTATTGTTGCTAATGCCATCTGTCTGACGTAGTCAGGTGTTTTATTATTAATTTAACAATTTTAAGTTAAGAACAAATTTGATAATAAACAGAGATCCCATGGGCTTGTATTAACACTTTTATTGATAATTTGTAAGATTTAAAATTAATTCCTTAACGGCCGATTAAAAGTTACGCGATTCGCTTTTCAATGCTACCTTTTTCCAATTAGATGCGCGTAATTTGATGGTTTTTTTTTGGGAGGGGGGCTGAGGCAGAGGAAGAAAGGAATAAAAATAATCAAATCTTCTGAAATAAGTAAATTCTTCGTAAACACATACTGTGTCTCAAGGTCCTTTTATTGCATTCCAAAGCCATTGGGATAATTTTATGGATAGCAGTGCACAGAAAAGATCATACTTCGGAAAGACGTATATATACGTCCAGAAAGCTATAATGCTTTGGCTGAGCGAGACGTTTACATACGTCTTTGGCACATAAGAGGTTAAAGTCTTATTGTAGTTTTAGTGTCAAATTATAGTATTATTGGTTTCAATATATTGTAATTGTATGGAGGGGGGGGGCGTGATGAAAATGATGTTTGAATATTGGTTCGGCGAATATCGACAGTTTGAGAAGCACTGGATTAGCGACCTAATAGATAGAGCGGAAGCAAGTATTAACCATTCGAATTCCTTGGAATTAGAGCAGGTTTTGGAAGGAATAAAGCATTGTGTGTATCGTCTGTGTATGTAAAGGCTAATAAACAATGAATCAATTAGACAATCTCCGGATTAATTGCATTTCAAAATAGTTCCTATTTGAATGTGTTTGGAAATTAATGAAAAGTATTACTCTTCAGCAGTCAATTTTTTCCTACAAAATATAGGAATTTTAGTTTATTTTCTAAATTTTCTTTCTGCCAAATTGTTACACAGATCACAGGGGGGTTGCTTATAAAAACAATTCTGCACGTCGCCATAAACGAGATATATAGCGCGTTCTATTTCAATACGAAACATTATACTTATACGCAATATGATTTAAAGTACTTCATTATTAATAGTAGATAACAACGTATTTGATTTCAATATACATTGTGGTACGATTCAAATGATTTGTGTTACGCTACTTTAGTAATATAACTTCCGCAAAGTGATTTCTAAAGCACTTTAAAATATATAAGTTATAAACTTGATATCTTTAATAATAGAATTAATTTTCTAAAGTATGTTCAGAAAAAAAAATGTTTTAAAGCTTATATATAGGGTAAATCTCATATTCATATTGATTATTTTAACAAACATCAGTTGAGATGAATAATATGAACTCATATATAGACTCGAAGTCTTAAGAAAATAACAAAAGAAATGGATAAAAAAATTGTTTAAAATTTCAAGGGGCTTGTAAGTGAATGTATGCGAAATAAACGATTTTGTTATTGCAGTTGTTAAGGATAGTAATTCCCTTGTGTATGTGTGTGTATTTTTCTTTAACTATTATTAATAACACACACGCACAAATAATTATAACCATATTAATGAATCACTGAACAAAATTTCATGTGGAGGGGAATGACAAAGTAATGCAAACATTTGTTCTTAAAGGAATATTTTAATACACGTATGTATATCATATAAATTGAAATAAACGTAATAAGTATTGTATATATATTTTTTACTTGATGACAAAAAACTTTTATAAGGCTAGACATTTTTTAAAGAGTTGAGAGAAAGGTAATCTAATATTAATAATGTATTCTGATTTCATTATACAGTTAAAGGAAAGCTAATGCAATATATCATTGTAATTTAAATAATGCCAATTTCTTATGAATAATTAATTATTTTACCGACAAAATTGTTTCATGTACCTTAATACCTAACTGAATTTTATCTTTTTTCTTATCAAGAAGTCATAAATTGTGGCATTAAGCTTCAAGAAGATAATTAGGTTTCTTTTTGGTTTTCATTAGAAGAAAATAAGTTAGATCTAATGTTACGTTTTACTTAGTGAGCAAGTCTTTCATATTTAAATATTCCTTTATTTCTTTGCGCTAATTTTTGCAGCCTAAGCATAATAAAATTTTAATTAAAATCGAAATAGTATTTTGCATTTAGTGACAAAATATAAAAATCAAATGTAGAATTCTGAATACTTTGTTTGTACAGAAATTCTATTATAACACATATTAAAATTCATAAGTTTAAAAAAGTACTTCTTTATTCAAATGCTAAACTTGTTCAGCTAAAGAAATTGCAGTTTTTGAGTACAGTAAAATGTTATGAAATAAATTTACTTTTAAGTAATATAAAACAAACATAAAACAGTAAAAACTAAGCTATTTAGCTTAATAATAGTAAAAAAAAATATCAAAACTACTTTGTTTGTCAAACTATTTATATTCAACTAGCTGGTATACCTGTTCTTTTCACGAATGAATTAATTAATAAAACGATAGAGATTGAAGGAAAAATAACTTTTTTTATGCGCTAAATTTAAATATGCGCAAATTAAACAAAAAATGACTTTTTTGGCTTATGTCTGCTCAACAAAAAAATCATATTTTCCAAATTTGAAATCTGTGGGTGTAATAGTTGAAAAAGGGAATTTTTAATCTATAACACTTCATAACAACCACCTGGGTTGACTTTTCAAAACCCCATTCTTATCTGATCTCTGCTCAGCAAAAGTTATATGTTTTTTTTTAATTTCAACTTTATTTGTTTAGTTATCTGAAAAGGGGCATTTTTTATATATAAAACGTCTTTGCAACGTCTCTTGGATGTCAATTTTCGCAAAACCCATTTCTTAGTGGATCTCTACTCCATCAAAGAAATATGCCAGCTAAATTTCAAGTCTGGGTTTAATAGTTGTAAAATGGGATTATCTTCTATCTATAACGCCCTTTTAACACCTCAAAACCCCCTTGGTTTCAATTTTCATAAACTCTCTTTTGTAGCGGTGCTCTATTCATCTAAAGGAATATACCCGCCAAATTTGAATCTGTAAGTCTAATAGTTAAGAAACGGGAATATTTATCAATAACGGTACTTCGTCTCTTATAAATTCGTAGCGGTCGATTTTTCTAAGACTCTTTCTTAGAAAATATCTACTCCATTAAAGGAACATACCTGCCAAATTTCAAGTTTATAGGTCCAATGTATCAAAAACGGGAACATTGTTCCCAGTAACCCCTCACAACCCACCTTAAGGGTCTATTTTTGCAATGCATCTTTTGTAGCGGATCTCTACTCCGTGAAAGGAACATGTCTAACAAACTTCAAATTTGTTGGTCTAATAGTTAATAAACGTTGAATAATCATCTATAACGGCTCCAATTTACGCTTGGGAGATGATTTCTCGCAAAACCCTTTATTAGCGGATCTCTACTCCATGAAAAAAATCTGCTAACCAGGTTTCATGTCTGCTCGTCTGATAGTTCAGAAATGGAAATAATTATCCTTAACGCCTCTTAAGACCTCGCATCACCCTTAGCATGTTGATTTTCGCGGAAACTCTTTCTTAGAGGAACTCTACTCTAAAAAATTGGCCTAGCAAATTTCAAATTTTTAGGTCAAATAGTTCATTTACCATGAATATTTATCTACAACGCTCCTGAATCATCCGCAACATCCTTTGGGGGGATTTTCGCAAAACCCTTTATTAGCAAATCTCTACTTTATGAAAGAACCATGTCTGCTAAATTTCAAATCTGCAGATCTAATGGTCCAAAAGTGGTAATATATTTATCTATAACACCCGTTAAACCCTTGCAGTGAAACCTAGGAGTCGAATTTCGTAAAAAAAACTCTTATGTAGTAAATCTATCTGTACTCCATGAAAAAAACATGGCTACCAAATTTCAACACTGTAGGGCTAATAGTTTAAAAATGGAAACAATTATCTATAACACCCCTTTATCTCCCGCAATGGCCCTTGGGATTGGTTGAATTTTAAAAATCCCTCCTTGGCAGATCTCTACTCCATGAAAGAAACATGCCTACCGAATTTCAAGTCAGTAGACCAAATAGTTTCGGAGATATCGTAAGGAGTGAGTCACTTTTCTCCTTCTAAGGTAATTCGCACTTTGTTTATTCTTTTTCATCCCAAAAATTTAATGGTTTTATTTTAAGTAGAATCTTCATCCCTTTTATTTATGGAGTATTTATTGATGCGATGTGGAAGTTCGAGATGGCACTAATAGTTCAGTTGTCGTCATCGTCATTTGAGGAATGTGTAAATTATGAAGTCCCTTACCAATAATGAATTAATTAAATTTAATTTTGAATGAAGTTTTAAGTCAAACATCCCCCTCTCAAAGAATAACTATGGTATAAGTAACTTTTTTTGCCAAATATATTGTTTACAACTTCTCTTGTAAATATGCTAAATTCTTGTGACGCCATAATCACATAATAAATGTAATCAATCATTTCATGAACTTTACTGTTGTCAACTTCAGCTTTTTCACGTAACTTTCTTTAAAAATTACATATTCATCAAAAATGGTAACGCATCTTGTTAAACAAAATGCTTTTGGACACACGGGGGAAAGATTGCCACTATGGTTGGTGTATATCGCAGCATTTGGCGCGTTTTTTGATTTTAGGAAATTGGCCAAGGTATAGCACGTATTTTTTTACAATCCATGCATTTTTTTGGATGATTTTCAAGAAAACGTCGCCAAATATCAAGGTTGAAAATGCATTTAACACGATTCTTAATAAAGAATTAATAATATATACATATAGTATAATATAATGAATTATATAAAATAACACGACAAAATTATACAACCAGCAAAGATAAAAATTAGAAAACAGATTCTAAGAAACATAACTATAAAATAAATGGTGGAAATGAATATTGAACTAGATTTAAATAAATGTATTTATAACATGAAACACAAAGATAGAACTTTAAAATGGAAGAAACCAAAAGGACTAAAATGGACTAAAAAGAAGACCTATTATGATTTCTAAAGCCGTTTCTGAATTAGGAGCAGCAAAATTAGGATTAAATATACTTTACGGATCCACCTTCCCCGTACAGCAGAAATTTCAACATAATAGAAAAAACAGAGCCATGTTGAAAAGTTAGGCCTAAAACTAACACACGTGTATTTTGCCAGACAGTAAAATAATATATATATATATATATATATATATATAGTGGTGTGGAAAAAATATAATATATATATATATAATTGTGGACACTTTTTAAAATTGTTATGTTTTTAAGTTAGTATGCTTATAGAAAATGTTTCGTTGCACAAACTGCAAAGTCTTTTGTGTCATTTTACGGAAATTTTATGACTGAATTTAATACAAAAAACAAAATTCAAATATTTGCAACGCAAAAAAAGTTATGCTGCAATGACTGTCGATATCCATTAATATACTGAAGATTGCAGTTAATTACTGAACTTCTATCTTCCCCCCGGTATCTATTTTCCCTAACAATGCTTCATATATTTTTTAGCAAGATTTTTCTTCTTGACACACTGTAAAGTAATCGAAAGACTGGAATCATTCTAAAATCATTGTGTTGTTGTCCTGGTTTGGAAACAGTCCTGACCTCAATCCAATAGAAAACCTGTAGCACCGTTTGAAGACTCTGGTCCAGATGAGGTACCCATGAAATAAAAAGGAACTAATTGAGGATGTAATTGTTTCCTGGTATCATGCAATAACAAAAGAAGGGTTTAAACTATTTTCAGCTCATTGAAACATCGATGGGAAGCTGTTATAAAAAGCAAAGACTACTCCAATAAGCACTGAAAACTCACTGAAGTCATCAGTGTCTAATGTATATTGACAGTTATTGAAGCATAACTTTTTTTTGTGTTGCAAATATTTGAATTTTTTTTGTATTGTATTAAAGTATTGAAGTGTCTTTAAAATGACATAAAAATTCTTTGCACTTTGCACAACGTATTATTTTCTATATTCATACAAACTTGAAAAACATAACAATTTTAAAAAGTGTCCACAATTTTGGCAACCACTGTATGTATATAGCACAAACTGCATTTGTATTTTAACATATTGGCTCGCTTTTTTGCATTCACGAAAGGCTTAAAAGGCTTTTTAATTTAAACTGAAAATCTTGAAATATTTTTTTTTAATTATGATTATTAGTCTTCCATTACCTATCTTAAATCTGATGCAATTATTACACAGAAGATATCGGTAAAAAGAATGATATTAGGTTTCGGGAGTTAAAAGTCAAGACAGCCTTGACTGTTGATTGATAAATATCCCTTGGCATATTACCAATGTCTCTCGAATGCATCAGCATTTGTCATAAAAGCCTCATTTTTATAGTGATAAATACCAAAGCCAGCCCTTCGGCCATTGAGTGAACACTTATCAACTTACTTATAGGGATCCGAATAACACGACTGAAACGTCTAAGGCACCATTAATAACAAAGACTCGCCGAATGTGGACAGAAAAACCTTTTTTTCGGACCTAGGAGGAAAGACTGAGACAAAACAAAAATGACTTAAGTTGTTTTATGGAGAAATACTGCTATATATTGCTGAGGAACTCACATCTGAGACAATAGTAAATGGATTAAATGTCATAGGCATTGGAAAGAAAGTTGAGAAAAAATTAATTTTCGAAATAATTATGTTTCTCTTTTATATAGCTTTAAAAATATGGTGGTTTCAATAAATAGCAAAACATGTACGGCTCTAAGGAATTTACTTAGTTTAACGTCAGTAGCTTTAATGTCATCCATTTTTTTCCTTATTATTAAGGTGACACAGTAGGAATCAATTGATAAAAATCGGTCAAAAAATCAAATCTAATATTTTTAGCCTAACTTATTTTTTATACACTTTTCTATAACCTCACAAAACTTGAAAGCTCTGAACTTAAAAATGCAGAATTATGATACCGTTTACGTTGGTTTTTATTCTCATCCATATGGCAAATCAAAACTTTAAACTTACTTATCTCAGAAAGATAAAATAACTAGTTTGTCTTCGTTTAAATGCTAAGGCTTTTTTTCTATTGTGCCTAATGCTTAGAAATATTTTTCACTTGTTGCTAATAGTATACGTAACAAAAGTTGATATGAATTTTTGAATCAAACTAATAATTACTTTTTTAAAAAATAATTAAACTCAGAATTTATGTATTTAAAAAAAATTCAATAAGCATCAGTGTCGGATTAAATGACATGGAGGCCACTAGGCAGTCGAATTATCGGGGCTCCTATTCCGCTAATGAGTAATCCGGCACTGATAAGCATTCATAGAAAGAAGTATTGTATGAATACCAATCAGGTTATAGCAAAACCCATACACACTTTTTTGCTATACATAGTTTGACGTACTTGTAAATCAAATTTCATGCGTGTACGTAAATATTTGTCGGAGGAGTAGCATTTTAAATCACTTCACAATTTTTTTTCTTAAAGATTAAATTGCTAGCTTTTTATGAAGTTTTAAGCGCAAATCTTTTTTTACATAGTATACACACGTATCAGGAAACCAAAAATTTTTTGAAAATACTTAAATTAAAAAATTTTGCGAAAATCGTACTCTGTCCCATTAAATATTGCATTGCCACATTTGATCTGAAATGTAATGTGAACTAATTAATGCAAGTACATAGGACAATTAGCTCATTAATTCATGTCCATATTTCTATTTAGGAGAATATTTAAGTGTTTAGTCAAAAAATTTAAAAAACAACGACAAGGAACTCGGATGTGAAACCTTGTGAAGCGTGCCATCAGAAGCAACGTCTTTGTTACTTGATCGAGGGGAGAGTGAAAGTTTATTATTTTTTCTCTTTGAACCTGCACTAGAACTGTTGGCCACAGACTTCGGAATTTTAGATCTCGGTTAAATAACTGGGACGAAATCTGAGCTAGAGCACTTCACGTTACTAACCTCCTCAATACGCCAACGTTATGCATTGCCTGATGTTGAGACAATCTGTAGTCTCAGATTAAGCGTGTATCAACCCTTCTACAAGGGAGGGGGGTCTTCCGTGTCATCAGAGTGAGTGAGTTAAGCGTCGCACTATTCAGCTACTTGAGGGTTTTTGACGACGGACCTTGAAATTTCGAGCAATGTAAATAACGAGAACGACCCCTGAGCTGTAATCTTTTATCCTAAATTCCAAACTACCTCAACAGGAGGACTTTTGAGCCTCAACAGATTTAACATGCATCGGGCCTCTTTGCACTGCGGGTCTTCAGAGGTACTAGGCTCGAACTCTTGACACGCCGGACACGAGCCAGTTACTTTAATCACTAGGCTACCACAGACAATCAGTGGAACCAGAACTCAAACTCCTTACTCGACAATGCAGACCATGAATTTGTGATTATGACTACATGGTCAGATGAATTTTAAGGGAAAGACATATATCTTTAATCAAAATAAGAACTTAAGAGAAAGTGATAAAAATGCTTATACTAAATATTTATTCTATTCTAAAACTAATATGCAAATAGTTGAATATGTTTTATTATATGTATAGTACCGGTGGGCAAAAAGTCCGTAAAAACTTTAAAAATTTAAAAAACTTAGAAAACTAAACAAAATAAAAAACGGTTTGCAGGTTTAGCATCGATAAATCAAGGGATTTTTTTTTAAGATAAGAAAGAGAAAAAAAAATCAAAAAAACACCCTATAGATGGCGTTTTGTACATAAGTGAAAGAAAAGACTCGCAAATAATAGAAGTAACGTTACCAAACCTTTTATTACAGCAGCATGTGCTCCAAATATCCACCACCACAAGGGATGACACATACCAAGCGTGTCACAAACCCACCAATGGTAAAGTGCACACAGAATGTCCGCCTGTATACATGACAGCTCTTGGTGGATCGCCTCTTTCAATTCAGACCAATTGGATGGACGAGATTAATACACCCAAGAATTTTAATATCCCCACACCTAAAAGTCTACTGGAGTCAGATCTGGAAACTGAAGAGACCATGTACCCATGCAACGTTTGCGAATGATTCTTAGACTTGGTCGTCGGGATCTTACCGAACCTCGAGCGATCGAGTTTCCTCAAATCCCTGAACAAGCTTTATGAGGGTACCACTTTTGAAGGCCCTTATCCACAATTTTCTGAAGTCGGAATTTACGCAGTGCAGCAGTCGCTAATTCCTTGTTCATGAAAAGCAGCTTCACTAACAAAGCTTTGTTTTTCTCGCTCAGCATCCTTGTTCACTAAATTGGCATGCAACGGAGAATTAGATCTGGATCAAGAGCATCAGTATATATTTGTATTTGCCTGTCTCATTTGCATATTTCCATCACAGTCGTTGGTACGAGCGCCATCTGTCAGCAGGTTTTTTTCTTATCTTAAAAAAATTCTCTTGACTTATCGATGCTAAACCTGCAAGCCATTTATTATTGTGTTTAATTTTCCGGATTTTGAACTTTTAAAGTTCAAGCGGACTTCTTACCCACCCTGTAGTACATATAATTATCGTTAAACTATTTGTCGCAACGTAAATTCGATACCGTGAATTGACGCTGTAATTAATTAGTTTCAAGATAAAATAGTCTGGAATAATTTCGTTTACGAATGCGAAAATTAACATTTCTTATAGCAAAATATTAAGGAATATAAAAGTATACTTAAAACGAAAGGGAATTTTGAACTTGATGGCTATTCAGAATTTATTATGTTCATGTACACATCTCAAAAGGAAAAATTCAAACAAATGTCACCAACATAAATAATTTTATCCCAGATTATTTTTAAAAAAGTATGATAAAAATAATTGACAAAATTATCCAAGCCGCATTTGAATACGGAGCTATAAGTGAAATATAATTTACATCAAAGGAAACTGACGAAAGGCAAAATACGATTTGCATTGGTGGGTTTGAACATTCCATATCTGTACTGAAGAAGAGAAATTGCATTAAGAAAAGAAAAAGAATAGCACCATAAGTGGGCTCAAATTTATCTTTATATTCTTACTGAAAACAGAGAATTGTTTGTCTTTTATTCGAATTTTTGACTTGAATCTCAGCCCTTATTTTAAAATGTTTTTAATGGAGGTACATTTTGAATACTCTATAAAGAGAGCTTAGATAAAAGTTTTCGTGATAATAATAATTTTAGGTAACAATTTCCTTAAATAATAATTTCAACTACACTGTACATATAGTTCAAAATGAGGTTACGCAACCATGATTATTGAAAGTAATTTCTCTAAGTTTCATCTCTCTACATATAACTATCGCATCAATGCCAAATTTCTAGATAACTCGCCAAGTTGGCAACCCCGATTTCACATGCGTCGAAAGAGCTGAATTGGCAACCATATGCTTCGTTTCATATAATGACGCCAATACGGTTGCGATACTACATTATTGCAAGCTCTCGCAGAAAAATATCTCAAAGATTACCTGTACTGGAATCGTTGTGTTTGATGAAAGGTGTTGTCTCATACAAAGACTTAGCAGGGTCACTCTGAAAATTTTGAGATACTCCTGGGTTTTTAATGTTATATTTACAAAGTTTTAGTTGTGTTCAAAGTAGTCTCTTCCAGCATCAATGCATTTTTGTAGACGAAATTTTCTACGGATTAAATGCCTCAAAACATTCATTTCTTGGAATTGATAAAAAAATGTATTTATGGCTACATAAATGTATTCTGAATGAAAACGACGTCCACGTAAGTTCTTTTTTAACAAATAGCCTTAAGTCACACACACACACACACACACACACACACATTTATATATATGTAGCCAGATCCGGAGAATCAGGTAGATACACTATCAGTTTAATCTGTTTTTGCTTAAGAAACTCAACTGTTAATCTGGCTGTATGGGAAGATTCAATTTTAAGGTGAAGCATGTATCCCCTAACAATTACTTCTTGGAGAATTTCTGGAAGACATTCAGTGGTATAATAGTTTTCTTTTACTTAATGATTGGCAACCACCTGCTCCAATGTACTGGAATCGACGAATAACCAACTGAAAAAGTTGTCAGTCGGTACAGGGAGGCTCGAAGTCAAATGATCAAGAAGCCAAGCACGGGCTTTGCATGAATAAATAATATTCATTTAAGCCTTCTGTTAGGACTTTTAAAATACGTAATGTAGACGGGGATTTAGTCATATTTAATGTATTAGAGCAGAGAATTTTCAAAATCCGTTTTTATTTCGTTTGACCGTAACTTTGAAAATAATCTGAATTTCTAAAAAAACGCTTGTTCTCGCTCTGTATAGAAGCATTAGCTATACAATGGCAAAATATAATTATTTCAGAAACATTTTCCATAAAAGGAGAATGCTTTTGAAATATGTCATTCTTTCTTCAAATTTTGTCAAAAAATTTCACTTAAACAAATTTTCTTGTAATAATTTTCATAAAGAAACTTTTCATGTATATTCTAATTCAACTGACACCAAATACAGGGTGTCTCCGAATACCGTGTACAAACTTCTTGGGGAGGTAGAGAGCATCATGAAGGCCATAATTACATCGGAAAGCATGGGTAGACACATAACAGTAATGAGTTAAAGAGACACAAAGACACTAAGGGCACAATACAGAATGTAGTGTAAAACGCTTTATTACTAAAAAAACAAATAATTTAAAAGTATGGCAATAAAGCATCACAAGAGATGTTTGAAATTTTTGCCAATGGCATGTATGCACGCACGATACCGACGCGACAAGGATTGGTGGACTTATTCGAAAATACCAGGTGTTTCACGGAGCGATTGATATTCTTGCAACCAGACTCATCTCACAATTGATGTAAGTGTCGTCAATCGTGGTACTGAAAGATCCATGTTCCTCCAGGTTCTGATGCACCTGAGCGAATATTTGATGATTCGGTTGCCACCTGATTGGATATCTTTACCCACATAACCGAATTGCAGCACGTCCATTTCCGTTGACTATGCCGTAGATGAAGTGAATATCCATCAACTCGGCATTCGTATAACGATTCATGTTCACCACTCGCAATCCATGTCTGAAATGAGGAAACCACATCTGAGAGCTCAGGTATAGCACCACCTATCGCCTTCTGCCCCTGCTTCCCAATGTAGTTATGGCTCCTCAAGATGTTCGCTACCTCCCCTCTAGGGATTGCAATATCGGTATACCGGGATACCTAATATTGGTATTTTGAGCCATTAGTACAATTTTGTAATACCGGTATTCACAAGTTGGAATACCGGTTTTTCGGTATTTACCAGAAATTTTTAAAATTGTCTCCACTATATGTTCATGGATCACAAACCTAGGAAAATATTATACGTTTTTGTTCTTATGTCTCTCTAAAGGTCGAACTTAATTAGAGTGAGAATATAAAGTTGCATCGTACAATCAAGAGAAGTCATAAAATATGTGAATTATCTAAGAAGGCGGGCCAAAACTATTATATTACAGCTCAGAGTAATACAGCACACTCACAGGATTCGTACTCTGATATTCGAATCTGTGAACACGAGGCTGTATTTGTGAAGAATGTGCGTAAAATATTTCGATACTTTTTAATTGGGAAATTTGTTATTTGCATATCATACTTGTATTTACATATCATCATGATTTTAAAAATGAAAATGAAAAAGAAGAAAAGAGACTAATCAATTCAAAATTGATTAAGTTCATAGAAAACTTTCTTAAAATTCTTTTCCCACAAACCTTATCCACATTCAGAGGAATTTGGTATAGTTATCGAGAAGAGGATTAAGGCAATAATGTGTGTCGATAGTAAAAAGAAATTGTCTCTTGAACAGAAATTAGAATTAGCGACAAGTAAAAAGAAAAAAAACCCAGTTCAACAAACCTAAATACAATACAAAATCAGCTATATCCAAAATCATCCGACGAGAAATAGATTAAATTGAAGATGAGAAATTTTGAGGTAAATAGTTAGAAAAAGTATATGGCTATTACTAAAAATACTACTAACTTGCACAGATGCTAAATGAGCGTTTTCGACAGATGGTTAATTTGTGCACATAATTGAGTTCCCGGCTTAATGACAGTACAATTAATGCATTTTGTTTTTTAAGATCGCATTTCAAAAATTTGTATTTTAACCACAGACCGAATAGTGATATTTATTCTTCTATGTATGATTGAAATAAATAAGATGTCCCTTTACTTTTTGGTGATTCTTTATATACTGTTATAAATTAAAAACTTCAAATTAATTTTTGTTATATTTACACTCTCTAATAGAACTGGTAAATAAAACAAAGATACACTTGTACTTTCTCTTTTTTTTCCTTAAAATTTCTAATACCGGTATTCTGGTACTAAGATCTAAGAAATACCGAACACCGGTATTGAACTTTTGGTCCAATGTTCCCACCCTTAATTGTTATGGTATTGAGGAGCTTACGATGAAAATTATGATTGAAAATTGGGTCGCAAATATTGAAAATCTGAGAAGAACTGAATTGCATAACATAATCTGCTCTCGGTAGAAGTGTTATTTTGTCCAGCAAAAGGCGGGAACTCCAAAAAATAAACTGACAGAGCAGACTCGTTTCTTACCTCCTCATTGTAGTATAATCTACGTTTTGTTAATACAATTGAATGACTAATTAGGATCAATCACTGCTTACATGTCGATAATCCGAATGAAATGTAAACAGACAGTATTTCAGAATCTGGCACCAGATTCGAACATAATTCTACCATCAATGTGAAGTGAGGATATTTTAAATTATTCTCTCTTGTTCACACATTGGTTAGATTTTAATATTGCTTGGTTTAAAAGTATTATTTTTTATATCATTTATCTATAAATAAGATTTTTAGAAATCTAAATTATAATGTCGCAAAAATATATGCTTTCATTACAATTTTGGTGTCGTTACGATGTAGATGTATATCCTTTATATTTAATTCCTTTTTATTAATTAATTCAGTCTTTGTTTATAAGTTAACTCATTTGAGGAATGAATAAAATTGTAATAATAAGAAATTTTTAACATTATACATCATAATTTTAATGATTTCAATATTTTGTTTGATTTAAATAATTAGATTTAAGATTCAATAAGTGAATGCCGAGTATTCTAATAAACAAGAAATATTTATAGTAAAATTCCCTTTCAAAGAATTCCTCACGTTTATTTGTATAATGGAATTCTTATAGAAAACAAAAGTTTACTTTATGCCGCATCCTGATGGATATTTGTTCTATTTTTTTTAAATTTTGCCATTGGAAATCTGTTGATAATTAAAAATTTGACTATCAATTTGATATCAGTAAGTACGCGCCACGTTGTTGACATTCGCCAATTTGGGCGATAGCATTTTGATATGTTTACCTTGAATTTTAAGTTTGGTTCAGTGGTTGCCATAATTATTGCATTCACACACATTACAATTAATTATTTTATTTCTTAATTATAATAATAATTTTTTCTTGGAAATTTCTTCTTTCTTCTGATTTTATTTGTTATATTATTTGTTATTAATTAATTATATTGTCTTATGTACTACTTAATTTTTTATAATTATTTTCTTAGTATATTACAATTAATATTTTATTGTTTTATACTTCTGGCGATATCGTATTTATATCAGACGATTTTAGTTTGATTTTATAACAAGCTTGGACAGTTCCATACTTTCCGTTGTCTGGATAGCAGCTGTCGTCTTTTGTCGCTTTTTCGAACATGGATATTTCTACCGTTATTGGTGAGTATTCAGATTTTCTTAAGTAATATTAAGTAAACCACTTTAAATATTTATGTACGAAAAGGATTATCGAATAAGCACTTTCTACCTACTTCGTTTTCTTAGAAATCTACATTTTATTAGAATTTTTATTCTTGATTAAGATTTTGCTTATTTCGGTTAAAATTGTTTTCAGAAAGATGAGAAATTTGTCGGGCGTATGCTTTATTGCGGATCTTACGGTACAAATTTGCGCAGCCACTATCGTAAGTCTCTTTCAGAAATAATTCTTTTTCCTAACTACACAGAAATTCTAACTTTCTACTTTATTTTACTTCAATTTTGTTTTTGATTAATGAATTTTTAAATATTCTTTGTTCAATGATATTCATTAATTGAAATCGGAATTTCTGAATAAATTGAAAATAATTCGTGTTATATCCAACATATTCGAGGAATTTGATTCATAACATTTCATAGCATTTATCATCAATCTTTTTACATCATGGTATAAATGTTTTTTCGGCTTGAAATGCTTAATTTTTTAAAAGCTATTATTATTATTATTTTCTCATTTTCCCCGTATTCATTTCTCAAATATTCTTCGGCTTCTTTTCCCGACATTTCTAAGTAACTCTTATTCTATTTCTCGAAATCATGGTACTCATATTTTTCAAATTGGTTTTCCAAAAAAAGGTAAGTGCAGTTTTGTGTATTTGATCTGTTGTGCTTCTTTTAAAATTAGTGCAATTTCTCTCATTTTTTTAAAATGTACGAATTTTTCAATAAATTTTCTTAAAATTTATCCAAAATTTGTCAAAATTTCAAAGATGTTTTTTTTTTACTTTATACATTTCTTTTTCTACACCTATAGATGCATTATTTATGAGAACTCGATAAATAGATCGCTAGAAAAAAGTGAATTTTAAAACTGTAAGCAAATGTAATATAACTATGATTCAGGTACACTTTCTTTAAAGTCCATTTTGTATATAATATATGCATTGTGTAAAAAACTAACGTTTCTGTGTACGCAGAATGTAATTGTTCTGTATATATACTATATACAATTTATTGAAAATTATAAATTTTTTGCGTAAAAAATTATGCAAAATTTTAAAATAAAATTTTGTTTTTTGAAATCTTAATTATGTCTAGTTTTGCATTTATAAATACTCAGTGTAATTCTTAAATTATAAATCAATTAGATATATTACAAAGTGAATCATGAGGATTATTCTAAATTAATTACACAGCTTGTAAAATAGACATTTCGTTTTTCCTAACTGCTTATTGTTAACATTTGAATGCTCATGATTAACTATGTTTATAGCTGTTCGTTTTTCTTTAAGGGGATTCACCCATGTGATGGGTTCAAAAAATCAACTAATTTTTTTCCCATAAATTGCTTCCTTAACATGTCTAGAATACGGTGATAAAGTGACTTTTTAAAATTCGAAGTCGTTATAAAGAATCAAGTGTTTGAAGAGCAGCTGTACGGAGCTTTGAATTGGAGCACCTATTGTGTACAGTCTGCTTGATACCATTGATCCTTTTTTGTAAGCAAATATAACTTCATACAAGTATAGATAAGCTTGTAGAGGTTTAAAGGAAAATAACTATAGTTATTGAATATTTTGTCGAACTGTTTTTAGTCTTCACCACCAGGCATCGCCAATTGAGGGTAAGTTAAGATTTTCATTGTTTTAATCGGACTTGAAACTTTAAACGCGTTTTTCTTAAAACTGTGTTTTTCAAACTTTCCTCCACCATACCTCAAGAACGGTTTGACCGAATGACTTGAAATTCATAGGGTAGACTCGGCACATACATACGCACCAAAAGGACTACGATCATTCAAAAATTCAAAAGAGTTTTATTTTTATTATAAAAACATAGCAAAAAAAAAAAACTATGAAATTCGAAACTTTTTCTCAAAAATGTATTTTTTTATATTTTCAATAGAGAAAGAGAACAATTCATTCTGTACATTTAAACTTATACTTTAAAAGGATGTTAATTTTTTCATTTCAGATAAGCCAATCAGTCGGAATCGTGCAGGAAGTGAGCGCCCACTTTTCAAGGCGGGTGTGTTCAGAGCGCTATAACTCACGTTTTGTTGAATATATTTTCGGCTAAACATTTATAAGCAAACTCTTAAAATTCATATAAATAAATGATAAAAAAAACTTAAAGTTCAATCTTAGTACCGGTCGTCAAAAAATAATTCTCTAAAAATGCTTAAAAAACAGGCTGTCGCATGGATGAACATGGATTTCTACTTAAAAGGCTTAGCGCCGAAAGAAATTAAAGTTGAATTTGATGCAATTCACGGCACATCTTCTCCTGTGTTTGCAACTGTTTACAATTGTATAAATAAACTTATACATGGCTCTATATTAACAAAAGACTAACATCGTTCAGGACGTCCAATAGAAGTTAGTGTCCCCTTTATTATTAATAAAATCCATGGCATGGTATTAAGTGACTGCAGAAAAATTGCGTGAAATTGTTGAAGCCATAGGGTGGTCGAAAGGTACCGTCATTTCATTTTTGCGTGATAAATTAACAATAAAAAAAATATCTGCAGGGTGAGTGCCACGTGGGTGAGTGTTTGAATATTAACGTCGCACTGTGTTCCAAAAGAGTACAATACGATATCCGTTTGGTGACGGATATCGTAATTTTGAACCATGGTCAAGTGACGAGAACAACACCTAAGCTATCCTAACTACCACCTAATTATAACATAGCTACCACACCAACGGGAGGACAGTTGAGCTATTAACAGATTTAACGTGCATCGCACTCCCACACGGCGGGTCTTTAGCGACACTGGGCTCAAACTCATGACACGCCACCTATGAGTTTGTAACTTTAGCCACTAGGATACCAAGGCCAACATATGAGTGTCACACTTGCTCTCATTTGAGAACAAACGCAAAACGTGTTGTCACTTCTAAGGCTGTGTTGGAGTGCATGCGTTGTAATTCGCCCGGCTGAGTTCTTACAGAGATTAGTAGCTGTAGACGAAACATGGATACACCAGCCAGTGGTGTAACATACGCCCCCACATTGCGGGGGCGGCAGGATTTAGGAGAGGCCTAATGTCTGATGTTATGGTCTCGCAATCCTTTGTATGATCCGACTTGGTGACATTACTTGCGTCGCAATCGGCGTCCTCCAAAAAGATTTGAACAATATGTTTCTTAAGACATATTCAATTCCTGTATATTAGTTCCCACTCTCTCTATATTTATCTTTTTCAAATTTTCAATCGTTAATAAAATGCATTTTAAAGCACTCAATTGAGCTGGAATTTAATAAACACGATTATTTTGGATGATAATACAGTTATTTAATTTTAATTAATAAAAAGTAATTGATTGAAACTAATTTTTCAAAGAATTGCAAATACAGCCACGTTGGCATCATTTTGGGCGACTTAGCGACCATTTTGGCGATTTGTGTCAAAACTTCAAAAGGTTTTTACTCACATTTTTACATGTTTTCAGAAGCGATGTTATTACATGAAACTACAAATATTCTTCCCAAACTTAAAACAATATCAAAGAGTTGTAGATGTACATGAGAAATCAGACAGAAAGAAAATTTATTAAAGAATATATTTCTCCGTAACTCTGATTTTTCAATCAAGGAATTTTCAGCGTTTTTTTTGCAGTTCAAAAAATTATCGGAAATGCTCAAGTATATTATGTACCCTGATGTGACTTAATTTGATAAACTGAACTTGTGTCCCAATTCTACTGTTTGGAAATTGAAGAATTTGAATTACAACTGATTGATTTCCGGTCTAGTTCAATATGAATTAAAAAAATAATTGAAACAGAAAAATTTGGAATTGATTGAAAAGGAAAAAAATTAACACTCAATATAACCAAAAATAGCAGCAACTGAATTTTCGGAACATGGAATTTGATTCAAGACAATTTAACTGTTTGAAGAAGCTGACCTATGATATTTTAACCATATTTACACCTACCTATGCCTGTGAGTAAATATTTTCAGAGATGAACAACATTAAAGACTCGATTAGAAACCGATAAATAGTTGAATCCAGTTCAGCATGCAGTCTATTAAAAGTAACACCTTACAATCCTGATATAAGTTATCTGTCATCTAATCTGCAATAACAGAAGTTTCATGAAGTTTAGTTTAATTTGAATTACAGTGCAAATGTATTATTTCATTGTAAATAAAGAGTTTTGAGTATTTAGTTTAATTATTTTTCCAATAATCACAATTCAAAATTATTTGACGGCGCGTCTATATCTCATTAAATATTTCCTAAGAAAAAATGGCTCTTTGATCCATAAAGGTTGATCATTCATGCTCTATCCCATTCTGCTTCCGAGTATTATTTGTGTAACATGCATAAAGTGTTTGGTTTTAATATTAGATCAGGAATGTTTTTCTTTCCCACTAATATCTAGCGGGTATTTGATATCGATATATTCAAAGGGGTAAACCTTGACATTGTTATATAATTCATTTGTTTATTTCAATTATTGCTTTTAATAATTTCTCATATAATAATTTTCCCATTTCTTGTTATAATTTTTGTCTGTCTTATTTGCCTTCTCTTGAACATCTTTTAACTGTGTCTTAACAAAATCTGTCAATAAAGTATAGTGGGAAAGTGAATCTATTGTTCGTTAAGTGAGGTTGATTTCATTGAAAACGCTGTCTCGAGCCTCTTTCAATGTATTATGTTTTTGGTAGAAAGCATCTGTCATTTGCTTGAGAAATCAATGTGCTGTTCATAATAAGGTTTTTTTCCCTTTAAATTGGCAAGGATAAATAGAAACTGTTTTGGTTTTTTGAAAATTAGAATTAGTGATAGCTAAAAAATTTCAACGAAACAAAGTACCATACAGAAACCATTCAATGAGAAATCGATTTATTTAAAGATGAGGGGTTTAGAGGTAAATACTTAGAAAAAGTATATCGCGCATTGCTAGCTAACAGTACCACCAACTAGCATAGATGCCAAGAGAGCGTTTTTGACAGCTAGTAATTTATGCACAAAATTACCTTCCAGGCTTAATGATGGTGCATTATGTTTTTTTAAGATTACATTTCAAACATTTCTAATTTTATCAAAGACTGAATAGTGATATTTACACTTTAAATGCACAAGGTGTTCCTTTACTTTTTTGTGATTCTTCATATACAATTATAGTTTATTAGTTACATTTTCATTTTTGTGATATTTACACTCTCCATTAAAACTGGTAAATGAAACAAAGAATCACCTATGCTTTCTTTCCTTTTCTAACATTTCTACTACAGGTATTAAAACCGGTATCTCGGTATTATAATCTAAGAAATACCGATTGTCGGTATTGAACTTCTGGGTCACAATATTGCACACAATCCCTACCCCCTCTATGTTTATACACTACATTCAGGTATCAAAAAATTTTACGCTTTTTCAAAATCTCGGTTCTGAATGACGTCACTCGTCCTAAATTTTTTGCATTTAAATTTATAATACCAATTACTTCACCTTAGGCTTTTTTATTATACCCTATTTGAGAATTCGTTTTAAAGAAATTTCATGCGTAAAATGCGCTACTTTTAATATTAAGCCGTTTTAATAGTTTTTTTATTTATTGGTTATGAATAAATTAGATTTTTTTAGTTGTTGGTTGAGTTTAAAGCAGTTTAATTTCCTTTAGATGGGTTAAAAAAAATTCAATACCATACAAAAAGGTAAAAACTTATCCTCTCTTTCTTGATCCCTGAGTTTTAACTTACTGTTCATTAAACCATACTTAATTTGTGAGTTCCAGCTTACGCTATATACAACCAAAGGAAAAGAATTTCAAGAAAAGATTATAAATATATAAAACGAAAAATTATTCATTTTAAAGTTTGTTTTTCAACAAACACAGGAATTCCCATTCTATCATAGATGAAAAAAAATGAACATCCATGTATTTTGTTAAAATTTTCTTCCTTAACGGTTTATGTATTTCCAGAACGTCTGTTGAAGAGCTAAAGCACGCCTTTTCTTCTCGTTTTGTTGATTTTAGCCGTAAGGCATTTATGTGCTCTGTGAGAAGTAAACATAATGTACGCTTTATTTGGTTCTAGACTTTTTCAATTTTATTGAAATTTGAATGTCCAAAGCATGATTATTACGTGCTTTGCAACGCAAAATAAGACTTATCATTAAAGAAACGATCGATTCAATTTTTTGCGTGGAAAAGCATTAATGGACTTGAGGCATTTTTCTGTCTTTATTGGTTTCAGATGTGAAAATTTCTTCATAACTTAAATAAAAAAATGTTTTTTTTTTATTCTTTAAAGCAATTTATATTTAGTTACAGATATCTTAGTGCAGGGGTGGACAACCTGTTTTGGCTTGCGGGCAACATCGTAGGAGTGGAAGATACTGGAGAGCTGTTCCTTTTTAAAATGATTGCATTCATTATAAAAAAATAATATTAAATTTAAGTTAAATAAAATAGGGATAGTTTTATTCAATTTATTTACTTTTCCAATTTCATATTATCTATAGATGTATGACAATTTAATTTTAGAATCTGTTTTGATCAAACAAAAATACCCTAACACAGTGCTTCTCAAATTTTAAATATTTGCTACCCAATTTTCAGTCATAATTTTCAATACGCCCCCCCCCATCACCCAATACAATAACAATGTACTGAAGGAAATAATAATGTACTTTGACACACACACATTAAAGCTACCATAAGACTTTAATAATAAACCGTACAAATTATCAAGATAAGTATTAAATTTTGTGTATGTCACTTTTAAGTAATAGGAAAAGTATTATGTTACGTTTCCCTTCTAATTTTTTAAATTGGGACAAGTTGCAATAAACGTAAAACGTGTATTTTTATTATGTCAGACTATATTTTGTTTTGCTTCCTCTCCTAGTAAATTAACAATTTTTAAAAATATTTTTTTGAACTTCGACTTTTTGATATGCTTTGTAATATCCCTGGTAGAGATATTACGTCCTCCCTAGGAAAGGGGTGCTTCATAGTTTGAAAATCGCTACCCTAACACATTTTGATACATTTTTTTTAGTCAGGAGTGAGATTGTTAGTTTAAATTTCTAAGAAAACCTGCAGGTTTATGTCCCTTTGTTGTAATTGCATTTATATTTTCTCTTGTTGATCTTCGTGGAGGGAAAAGTTTGCTCCCAATCATATATGTCTGTTAATATATAAAGAGCAATTCCCCAGAAAATTTCCTCATACATGGAAATATTTCAGCATACAAAGACTTGTGAAAGACAGTGGCATAGCAATAAACATTTTCTTCACAGTGTGACCTGAATGCAAGTCAATAATTTCCAGCTGCAGTTTCTCAGATGCTACATCAATATATGGAGCAATGGATATCAGAGAAAATTGAATTTAGACCCAGTTTTCTGACAGTCGTATAATTTTCTAGTGACCTGGGCCTCCAAACTTCGAATGATCTCTAGTAGAAACACTTTCAGTTACTCTGTTTTCCTATTAAAGGAGTATAGTAATTCTGCTTCCTAACAGTGAAGAAAACAAGATTAATCTTTGATCATACACGTGGAAGAAACCTTGGTTCAAAGCGGAATTTTCAACTGACTCGAAAGGACTCAAGAAAAAACTCTTTGCATGCTGCTAGGTGCCCACCCCTTCTTTGGAGGTGTAAGAAATATTACAATTAATGACGAATAAAACTTTTGATTTTCACATACATATTATCACTTTATGGAATACAGATAAATATCTTACTTTAACTCTAAAGTTGCATTTTGATACTAGGCCCAATTTAGAAATTTAGTATCTGTGGATGAGAAATCAAATACTTAACACCATCTAATTCCTTTTCAAGAACCTTATAAAAGAAGTTATTTTTTTAAATCAAAGCATTTAATATTACCATAAATATTTCAAAACAATGTCTCAGTTCTCTGATTCTATTGTCCATAAATAAATAATTTGTGTACTTATATATATATCATATCATCGACTAACTTTTTTTCAAATAAAATATATTGCTAAATGCTGCAATATGCCACCAGTAGTGGAAAAAATTCTTGCGAATGTACCAAAGCAATAATAAAAAAGACAGCATTTGGCGTTGTATTGAATTGGCAACGTTTTATTTGGTGAAATCGGTCAAAAGTATAACACGTAAGTACCATCATTTGAAAGAAAAGAAGTAGTTTTAAGTGCAGTAATAATAGTAGAAATTTTTTTTTTATTTTAAAAACTTAAGTAATATATTTTTATTCAGCTTTCAATTATGTTTAAAATTAAAATCACAACATATTAATTTAGAAATGTTCACGACCTAACTCAAAACTTCAAAACTGTACAAAAAGAAAAATGGATGCATTCTTGGTGAATCTTTTTTTTTGAAACTCACACCACATTTATCCCTAAGACAAATGATTCTAACTTTTCGCTCAGACGACGAATAAATTCGTTCAAGTCGTCTGTATAATTTATCCTGGAACTGGCTACAGCACGAACCCACATTTAAAGGGACTACGAGATCGGGGTTGTTAATAGCATTGCTTATCGAAATCAACGCTGGGAAAGAAAGTAATCCTATTCATCGATAAAATCTAATAACAGAGGATTAATCGATGTAATCTAATAGAATATATAAAATACGGAGGACGTTTATTGCCTTACTGTAAAAACTGCTTTTTCCAGTAAGAAACTTAGTTTTCAAAATTGTGCAATAACAATGAAAATGTTTTCCCGTGTGGAATTTAAGGAAAATTTCTTTTAAAGCAATTTTTTTCCTTCCTCAATCTATGAATTGATAATTAATTATACACTGGAGTAAGAAATTACGAGAATTTGCAGACTTTGTCGATTATCTCTAGAATTAATGGACCGATTTGGATGAAATTTGATGTGTACATACATTGATACAATACAAAAGAAATATCCCTTCACAATAATTGCAATACATACGCATGATCGTGAGTAACACTCGTTGGATTTGGAAGGTATAAAAGTGTGGTTGAAGAATAAACAAAATAAAGGAGGTATGGTCTCCTCTCAGAGTTATACAGGCCTCGCAGGGTGATATCATACTTGTAATAAGGCAGTTTATCAGCTCTAGTGGTAATTGGTCCCACTCATTCAGCAACGCTCTTTTCATTTCCTGGATGGTTCTCAGAGGGGGGGGGTTAAGAGTTGTAATTGCTCTCCCCATATCATCTCAGACATGCTCTATAGGGTTGAGGTCTGGAGACCTGGCTGGCCAATCCGTACAACGAATAACTTCACTCTCTAGAAATTCGTTGACCAGAAGAGTTCTATGTGGCCTCGCGTTATCGTCCATTAAAATGAACTCGGGGCCACATGCATCCCTGAAAAGACGAAAATAGGCTCCAAGTCCTCATCCCTATAACCCACATCAGTCACCGAGCCTCTTTCAAGGACATGGAGAGGTGTACGACCATCCATCATGATAACTACACAGACCACTAAACCTCTTCCACCATAATTGTCGATATCTTGGACATTAGAGGGTAGTTAGCGGGTCCCTTGTTCTCTGCATATAAACATACGGCAAGAATCGGTGTTTTGGCTAAAACGGGACTCATCGGTGAACAGAACGGTCACCCATTGATCCATATTCTAATTTCTATGCTGTCTGCACCCTGCTAAACGGACTCTCCTGTTCGTAGATGTGAGCTGGTCACAAACGACAGGTCTTCTGGCAAGCAACGCTCTCTCACAAAGTCTTTTTGAAACGGTCACCCTTGATACGCGGTTTCCTGTGCCTGCATACAAGTAACAGAGAGCTGAGAAGCTGTAGCCCCTCTTTTACGCCTCACTGTAATCGACAAGTGGCGATCTTCTCTGGCCGTCGTGGCTCTTGGATTACCTTGCCCAGGCTTTCTCTCAATGGATTCAGTACCCAGGAACTTTTTCCATAAGCTACGCTGGGCGTTAAATTGAGCTCTCTACAAATCTAGACTTGACACTGGCCTGCTAACTTCTCCACATTTCGCCACCTTGTTCCATCATCTAACAATGGTGGTTACTCATTTTTTCTGTTACAGTTTAAACTGAACTGATTGTTTCAAAACATTCAAGAAATTCGCCGAGGTGTGCTGGCGAACGAAATATGTCTCCTCGTCCAGAAACGCTTTATTTAGTAATCATGACTCTTTAAACCTGTTTATTTTCTTTAAAACAATAAAATTCTTTTGCAAATCCATTTTAAAAAATTTGTCTCATTACCTAGAAGGATGACTTAAGTTACTAAAAGAAATAGGTAGAAAGCAATTTAATTGCATATGGGTAAACTATTTTATTTTAAAATTGGGTTATTGTAAAATAAGTCTATGTTTTATATATACTTTTTTTTATAAATGCTGAATTAAATGAAAATAATTAAATCTTTCTTTCCTTAATATAATTTTTTACGAAATGTTTTAATTAATATTTGGAAATTCTTATCTTTTATTGTAAATATCTCTCTCCATAGATAAAAATTTTTTAGTGATGCAAAAAAAATTAATATGTAATATCGCCAGAATGCCAACTTTTAAAAATAAATCGCCAAATTGGCAACCCCAATTTTCAACGTATGGTACGCATTGTATTGGTAACAATGTGCTTCATTTCGTAATATGTCACTGATATGCTTGCGATAGTACATTACTGCGAGCTCTCACACAAAAATATCGAAACGATTGCCTGGACTGAAAACTTTGCGTGAGAAGAAAGGCGTAGTCTCATACGAAGACTTATAAGCAATCAACGGAACTAAATACTCAACTTTCCAGGAAGCTACAGGTTTATCAAAGCCTGAGGACTTAATCAATGAAATGTTGGAGGATGCAGCTTCAATGACGAGTTCAACAGAAGTGGAGCACCAAGAACAAATTTAGCCGAAAAAAGAACAAATAAACAGAACTACGTAAACAACAATTTCACAAATCGTTGTTTACGTAGAAACACGCATGTTTAAATACATATAAACAACAATTTCATAAATTTTTACTTATGTAGAAATACGTACGTTTAAATATATGTAAACAACAATTTCAACAAATTGAGCAATGAATATAAACAGTTGTACAATTTGTGCAATGGGTTGGTCTGCCGTTAGGCAGACAGGGGTTAACGCTTCTAGTATATCTAGGAAGTGCTGTCCTAGTACCTATAAATAATTATATTTTTAGTTTTTTGTCACTCAAAAATGATGCTCACACTTCCCCATTTATTATTTTTAATGGTTTTTTTGTTACAAAAACGATGATGTTTTAGTTAAATTAAGAATAATAATGTAAAACACTTAAAATTCCTGAAACATTTATCAAAATTCTACCATAAAAATTCTTTTGAATTTTATCTGTTCAATTTATGTATTTTATAAAAATGTTCTTCATGTACTAAATGTTAGGAATTTACTTAAATATTCATACTTTTTAAGTATTTATTTCTTAAAATATAAATGTGCTTTTCAATAAAAAAAAAACATTTGCAAATTTATGCTAAGAACTTTTCTAGCTATTTTAAACATACATTTAATTTTTGCCTGTATTACTTTTCCTTCTTTATCAAAAATAACGAGCATATATTGAGAAAAAGGTTTATAGCCTTATAATAATACAATCATGATGGAAAATGTTTTCGCATAAAATGCTTTGAGGAAGAAGGGAAATATAAAATACACTCACACATTTAAGAAAATTTTCAAAAAAGAATTCAGAAAAGTTGCATTAAAGTGTAAATTTTATATACTATCATAAGTAACATTCAAAATAAGTGAAATGATTATGTATGTAGTATGTAGAAGTCTCGAACGTGAACAGCTTGTTGATGACTCCTTGATAGTGTACTCAATGGCTCTTTGGCGATATTAACTATGCAAAATTGAACAGAATATTATTTTAAATTTCAAAAATTATTTCTATGACTATTGAGCTGGGAAGTACACAGGAAGTCACTTTGACAGTAATCGAATTAAATACACTTAAGTAATCAAATAATAAGGAATAACTGGACACAAAAAATATTCCTTATTGCTTTTATTTAAGCAAACTAGTAATATGATTTATCTTCATCTATGTGAATTCTGTAATTTAGTTTTTCATTTAAAAACCATGCATTAAACAAAGACTTTTTATGTCTTCTCTCCGATGATGACAGTTGAAAAATTGTTTGTATTTAAATACATTTTACAAAAAAAAGACTGATTTGCGTAGCAAGTTTTGAACAATTTCAATTATCGTGATACCCAAAAAACTTTAGCTTATTATATAAAATGTATCTGCAGGCTGAGTACAAATGATATGTGTGTGAACCCGATTTAATAATTTAATATCCGAAACTACTGCACATATTCCAATAAGTGATACATAAATATGAAATATATCAAGGTTTTTCAAAGTCAAATGTTATTGTGTGACCTTGTTACATGGCATACGTCCAACATGTAATCCAGTTCATTCCATACAATTGTTAGAATCACTCTATCAATGGTTCTTAATGCTGCACAATGCTTATTTGTCCCCTCTGTTATTGTGTCAATTGCGAATGATGCGGCTTGAAATAAAAAAATTTCAAAATTTTCCATACTGTTTCTTGGGGATTCTAAGTTTACAGGTTGCAACTATTGTAAATTTCCGT